>JAHDVE020002022.1:0-206059 GCA_022606495.2 Halesus radiatus
ACAGCGTTTTAGTTAATACTTACGCTTTCACGTCGCGAAATAAGTGTAGTTTTTATACAATTTTTAATTATTAATTAATTTTATTGAGATTTAAAAACCTCATTTTAACATTTAATCTTTGTAGAAAATAATATTAACATAACCTAAATGAAACATGAAAACGAAAAAAAAACGACAGAAAATAAAAAGATTTCAGCCGCATCTAGGACTCGAACCGAAAAGTTATTTTTATAAGCACATTTACACAAAAAATGAATAAATTATACACGTTAATCCAATACATTTTTTTATCTAAAATAATACATAAATGTATGATTTTAAAGTTAAGTTAGATTTAGTACATCAACGCAGATTGCCAATTTTTGGTAGAAAATTAATTTAGGGGCGAGGGCCAATTTCAGGGGCCAATGCGTTACGTACTAAAATAACTAACACATCAGTTAGTGAAGAAACGATTTACAGAGTGGTAGATACTCAGTATTGCCCTGATGAAAGAGTACATTATAAATACTTATTTTTTTTAATGTATTCTTTTTATATGGCAGACAGAGTATTGCACTCACCGCTTTGTTCTGCTGAAATAAAGACATTATTATTATTAAGAATCGAAACGTTACACGAAATGGCATTAGTCGTGTTTAGTGATCAAATCTGAATAGCCAGGTACTAACCAACCTTCCTCTCCCATTTCCTTCGCCTCCCACTTACTTCAGTCTTACAATATACCCCAAATTGGGGATGAGATAGTTTCACTGGCTCTGGAAAGATTGGACTCTAATGCGGTAATCACAAAAAGAAAAAAAATCAGAGAGATGTGTTGTCAATTGTAGAGAATTAAGTATCTCTACCGCCTACTAACAGCCAGGTAAACCTAAACTATTTTTCAAGGCACATTTTAAATTCAAATCCGAAGAAAATAGAGATGTTTTTTCATTCCACGAGAAATTAATGGGTAGATCTATGTTTAAATTTTACAAATGTTACCTACTGTTTAAAAATGAAGCTAAATGCCATGCTATTATTGAGAAAGAGTATTTTTATAGCATAGAACAACTTTACTAATGACAGTGTTTGAACAGAAACGTTCCCGGAGCCAACCAGATTGAGACAACCGATTAATTTTCCTAGAGTTTCAACAAACGCAACTTTTTCTCTTCAAGTTTGTGGCCACAGCTCACTCAGAGCTGACGCAGTAATTAATATTGTTTCCCCCCACAACGGGAATGCTGACGTTTGTACAAGACCGCATAAGAGCATAATAGTGCACAATGCAACAGGAATAATAAATCTCACAACTATTCGCGTCGTGTGAAGATAAATGTTTAGATTTTTTGCGCAAACATTCATCGCTAAACGAAAACATTTCCTGCAACAGCAGTTAAAAGAGCATTAGTCATTTACGTTTTTTTTACTGTATTTGTTGGATTACTTAACTAATTTGATACAGTTTGAGGCAAGTTGTTGAATCTAATGCTTCTTGTTGTATCTATAAATGTTGAACTTGTGAAAGAATATGTTTATTTAGGTGTTCAATCATGTTCAATCAGTGCAAAATTCATTTGTTAAATTATTAGCTCAAATAAAGCGGTTAATAAATATATCGAAGACTTGGTTAGCCGAAAGAAACTATTTGTACTAGATAATTAGAAAATTTTATTTTATGTACGATTTTTTGTTATAGATATAAGTAGTAATATTTTTTAATAAGATTATTATGAAATATTTAAGTTTTAAAGATTTAAATTTGTCAAATATGTTTTTATTATACATATATATATAGTAGTCTATCGGAACTTTTTTGTCAAACTTTTTTTAAATGTCTAAAAGTTCATAAAAAAATGCTTCACGTCAGTTTAATATATATAACTATTATCATATTTACGAATTTCCGTATGCCTGTCTTGCTGTCATCGTATGTAATATGAAAACGACGCTTAGAGAAATGAAAGCAGTGACGGTTCGTGGCCAATCTCATTGGGAGTTCAATGGGTGATTAAAAAAGTGAGAAAATAATTCCCACAACTATATGAAGATATCCTATGCTGGTCTTTTCCATATTATATATATTTTTCCCTGGATCTAAAGGAATTTCTTCATATAAGTGCACCAGAGATTAGCGACCTAGCAACAAGATGCAATTAGGCGATTCATTAAAACGTCTGTAGCTAATAAATAAGATAATGTCGCGGGTTACAAAAAGTAGTTTTAAATATTCATAAAGAAACTATTCGTTTTTTTATGTGAAAAAGTATCATCTTCACAAATTAACTTGTTTTAACAACAACTTTAAACACGTTAAACACAGAAAAAAGTCTATTGATTCTTGAAAAATACAATTCCGTACAAATTTGGTTAAAATTTCATAGTCGCTGCGCACCCGGGCAACTAGAAGATTCCCGAGGTTTGCACGCTCGCACGGTTTACCGCTGAAGCTCCGACTAGTATCTTTTGCATGAACAATCCCTTAGGGCAAAGTTCCATAGTTGTTAAATTCACAACGCAATATATATACATAATAATTTATTCATTTTATTATGGGATTCATTTCGAACTCAGAATTCCCTAATAGGACGGGTGGATTTTTTTAGCATGGAATTTGAATGGTGCGCTGTTGAAAGTGTGGTAAAATGATGATACAAGTTCGTCTTATTTTCTTTCTTTTTTATATATGAATACCACACAAGAGTCCCAACTGCTCCCAACCGTCTAGAGCCAGTGAGACTATGGCATCCCCAATTGGGGAATGTTGTGAGACTGAAGGTTTTGGGAGGGGACGGAGAAGGGAAAGAGGAAGGTGGGGTAATTCTTATATATTTTATGGGAGTTCACTGCACAAACGCGCTTTAAATAAAACCGCCAACGGATGAAAGGTTTTAAGGGCGCAGTGAAGGTCTTAGATCAACCTTAGGCACACTCTCCCTCTCTTACATAACATTGTGTGTAATATTGATTGTCATCTGTACCAAAATGTTTCTCAGTTGCACTCTAGACCCCAGAGGAAGTTATAATCATCTAGTATATACCTTCCATTGCCTGAACTTATTTATACAAAGTAGTTATTTTAAAGTTCAAGGAAAAAATTGATGGGTTTACAAATCGTTAAAGGCCATTAAAATTATCTCTGAGAATCTTGATCCCAGGCAACGCCGGGAACGAACCGCTAATTATAAATAAAACGCTTACTCAACCAAGCAAGTGCCTTCAGTCATGAGTGCTTAAAATAGCATTAGATTATTTTTATTTTTAATTCGCTGATAAGAGAATGCGGCAAGTGGTTGAATCATCATTTACTTATGGCTTAAAACTTATAAGGCACAATGTTTGAGAAACAGTCTACTTAAGGATGCAGTATTTACATATTACACATAGACGTTAATTCTCAAGCGGTTATTCCGGCAGCATACAGCGTACACTGTAGGACTCTAGGTTCAAGTCGAATCCCTAACAAAACACACAAGCCGCCGCGCCGGAAATGCTGGAGACTCTGCCTTTCCTTTTTCAATTCTTGTTAACCATGTGTAGGAACTTAATTAGAATGAGCAATTTCGTTTACTTTGTTCATTAGACTAAAGACCGCTTTCACCGTTCACACTGAACGACCACTAAGATAATAATACCTCAAACGCACAACCTCGGTGTCATCAACGCGGTTAAGCATCAGCATTCATAATTTCTGTGTAAATATTACAAACTACCATAAAAACTTTAAGTTTTTATGCACTAAAAAAAAGATAATCTCTATTCAGACGTCTAGTTAAAAAATAATTATATTAAATTTCCACAGTAAAAAAAAATCGCAAAGTATGCTCCGAAACGTAAATAATACGTGTGGTTCTGTTATTTAACAAGTTTAAGGTATGAATAAATTTACAGCGTTTCTTTAAATGCTATTTAAGTCAGTAGTTTTGAGATTTATGCTCTATTCCAAATAGGTCGTATTTTAATAAATATGTTTTAAAGGATCGCTTACGCCCTAAACAATATTTATATTAATTAATTGATAAACTAAAGTTCTTAAAAACTTAAGACAAGATTTTTGTGCATAGCGCAAAGGGTAACAATTATTTTTATAAACAATAATTATTAGCCTGAAACACTCATCCAAATTGAAAAAACCTTTCCGAGCAAAGATAAATGTCGCCGACAGGACTCGAACCTGCACCCTTCTGATGTCCGGTCAGATGCTCTACCGTTGAGCTACGTCGGCTTATCGCAAACCCGCCAGTTAATCAATATATACTAGTGTTTCATTCAATAATTACTGTTTTTATTATATTTTCACCTGTAAACAACCAACTTTATTAGTATGAGAGAGGCTTGTAACGGCTAAATCCCTCAAATAGATGGCGTCGAGACAAATTATGTCTACATTTATTGGTGAAAATTGCTTTGACTTGTCAAATATTTATTAATTGATATTTATATTAGCGCAACCCCTCTCTCTTCCATCTTAACATATCTCCTTTTCAAACAATGTTCGGTTTCCGCTCGGAGGATATTGCTGGGACTTAAGAGCAATGTTTACTAGGCGATAGGTTCACGTAGGTCTTGTTCAAAGGGGGAAAATACAGCCCAAAGTCCTTTACAGACAATTTTGCCATGGTACACAATTGTGCCCTTTTTATTGGCTAGAAAAACTCCTGTGTGCTTTTTAGTTTGAGTGAACGCTTAGTCCAAAAATGTTAGTGAAATGGAATCGATTAATCCTTCGCTAAGTCAAAGTAAAAGATTAGTTAGCGTTTACACTGAAACAACGACCTAACCATTTTATAAAAGCAGATCTTCTCTGCCACGTCTGATAAATTGTTGTCATTAGCTTTAGCTACTAAATTGATGATACGACGAGACATTGTGAATTTAATTTACCGACCGGCGAAAGTATTGATTTTCTCACTCCGTGAATTGGATTATTGATAATCTGCAAGAAAGTAAATATTACATGGGTAGGTCCACAATATGAAACCCGATATTATAAATACCCTACTGGTTGGATAAGCAAGTTAACAGTCGGTAAGCACACACTGCCTTAGCGACCAGGATATTGACTTACTTGACCACTGAACATATCATACAAAGAAGTGTGATCTATACCGATTTGAAAGAAAACTAATTTCGTCAGTTCTCATATAGAAATACCAATGAAATTGATAATATGTTTAAGGCGATATTGCTGTCTAGGACGCTGTCATGGAGATGATTTTTAGGATTTAATAAATTTAAAACCATACAAGATGTCTTTTTTAAATTTTGTAGATATATTTATTAAGCCTCAAAGAACGTGTACACACTGACACATGGTTTCGTATATTTGAATACAACAGTGTGCAGAACACATCAGTCTTCCGGAAGTTTTTAAGACTTTGATCTTTTTGCATTTTTAAAATAATTAATTGTATTATTGACTCACCTTCTTTATTGCAACGCATTCAGTTCAACATTCCTTGCCGTAGACTCAGAAACAATGAATTGCTTTTCCTCAATAAACACTCTAATAATTATGGGTACCATTCTCCACCGTCCAGAATGTCGAGATTTGTTAACTCAAGCCAGGGCCTTGAAATTTTTGATACCAGTGTTAATGACTTCTGTAGGGCTTTACGAAATTAGAATTCTGAGATTATCATTTAGAATGTCTAAAATCGTGGACTCTACTATGTTAAAACCATGTTCAGGCTTCGACTTGAATGTTCTATCAAATATATATTTTTGTCCTCTTTTTTTCATTGCTTCAATCTTGTATTATATATGTCTTGTTCTTTTTCTGTAACTCTTGTTTATTAATTTTCGTGTTGTGTATTTTGTGTAATTATACATTGGTCTGTAAATAAATAAATAAATAAGTTGTAGATAAATGAAAAATGTATAGCTTACTGCCTCAAATGGTTTTCAATGTTTTAACAGGTTAATGAAGGTGTATACCAAATCTGAGCACAATCGGCCAATTGGTTATCGAGATATCATGGTTGCCAATTTACAAAACACAGTTTTGAGAAAGCTGCGTTTAAAGTTTTTGTACCATTTGATGAGGTTTAAATGAACTTATTGACACTTACCGGTTAATCAACCAATACAGGGCCATAAACATCTTTTTCCTCTGTCACTTAAAACGGATTATTGTCAGATAGGGTTTTCATTCGGTTCTTGCATTTTGTTCCCTTAACGGTTTTGTTACGTGTGTCCTTCTCGCTACTTCTCAGCAGCTCGCACAGCCGCGCTCCCCGGTTATACCTTTGTAAGTTCTTATAACTCCGCTAATTTTATGAATATCGCGATTCGGTTTGGACAGGCATATTAAAACTATCGTCTCTATACTTAAATGTTCTAATAAATCTATGTTCATCTTAAGCGACATGCCAGGTAAGTATGTTTTTTTATGTTTCTGTTTGTACATAATTAGATAAAGAATAGGAAGTAATATTAGTACAGCGCCCTTGGGGTGATTTTTCACAAAAACGGCGCTTTAGAAATAATCCAATTATTATTATTATATTTAGGAAAGTCTACAGTATAATAAAATGTGCAGAATTCCTAGACAGCAATACCGCCTTAAGAAAGAAATTCGATATGTGAAAATGTTTAATCAGCTTCACCCGAAGGAAGACAAAATTAGTTTACTACTTCAGGCACACCAGACATGCCCACAAAACAGTTCTAGCGGTTTATCTCCTCAGTGCACTTGACAGATAAGGGATCAAGTAGCATGGCTGCCTATTTCACATCATGCTTTAATTCAATTAGGCGTTCAAAATCATAGAGCATATTATAACACTGTATGAGACAAAAGGCAGTAAAAATAAATTAACTGACACAAGTGCATTATTTATGGACTTTAGATTTACGCTGCAATAACGGCCACTGGCAGTTCAAATCAGTATAGACAGAAGAGCTTATAAGAAAAATAGTTCATTTCAAACTTATTCGTTGGGTTTCCATGAATAAGGTTCATTTTTCCGTATAGCTAAGGAGTGATATAAGGTTTGGCTTCGTGGTGTTCGATATTAAATTCTAAAGCTGACAGGGCATTCACAATTCAGCACGTGTTCCCGCTAAAGTAACAGCATGGAACGAAGGCGTTATTATTTTATAAATAGCTTTATACTATAGGGAAACAATGAACCCATACTAACAGGTGTGCATTTAGAAATATATACATTTTTAATTAGAAGATAATGACTTCCAGTTATATAAAGTGCCCTTATCTGTCCCGATAAGCACTGTGACAAAAACTGTCGGATTGGCCAACTGCGCGCATTTTCACTGGCATAGAAAAATGGATAAGAAAAGATAGTTCGCAACCTAAATTAGGAAATTACATTTATATAATATTAGTTAATTAAGTCTAAGTAACTCAACAAGAGAAACATTTTTTTTTTAAATAGTTACCACATTATTTATTTTAAATACGCTTTGGAAACACTTTACGTAGATAATAAATGCATAAAATAAAAATAAAATTATTTTGTTATAAGTTAGAAAAAGTTACAGTAAAATTTATTTCGGACTGTTTCGGTGTAAAGTATGAAAAATTCTATGATTCAAACGAAGATCAAATTATGAATCGTAAAAAGTCGAAAGTGAAGTTATTTGAAAGTTATTTTGCAATTTCAACATAAATATTTTAACGAATAACGTTCCTTAATTTTTAACATATCGTATTCATTAATTTTAATTTTCTTATTTCATTTTTATTTTCATAATTTCTTTTATCAAGTATCTAGTATCAAGATACGATTTATTGCTTATTTATAAACAAAAAAAATGCTAAAAGGTGTATTTAAATCTAAATTTGTAAAAAAAAACTTACGTAACTAACTAATGTGATGGTGAACGAGAATGCTGCAAAAAATTTCAGGTACCGTTTGTATTTATAAAGTAAATTTTATTTTTTTAACTCTAATGTGATGTCACAATATGAAAATAAACTGATTTGTAATTTATTTTTCACTCTTTAAAGCGATGTTTATTTTGTTGGAAAATTATTCGTAAAACCCATTAATGCTTTTTTAGAGTAACATAAGCGCTCTCGAGGTGATTTTCCCACGAAAACGGCACTATAGAAGTAATCCAATTGTTATTATTAAAACACTGGGCGGCCTTCAAAATTTTATGTTTGGAATTTTCAAATCGACATGCTACAACGAAATTGGCTAACTTAGATTCATTGTAGCATGCTGTTTTAACGAAATTATTGCAGTCAATCAGCTGTAGGTAGACCACGTGGGCTATTTTTAATTTAGATGGTTGTTCAAACGTCAATAAAGATCACCGTTCTGGTTTATAAAAAAAGATTTTTCAATTAAGTAGGTAACAAAAAAGATATACATACATTCGTTAAAATGGTGCGGTTTTGAAAATACGATTAAATATCATTACAATTATGACTTCATATGGGAATATTCTGAACTCAGAAACAACACTCTTTAGACCAAAGCAAATATATTATTTAGTATATATATATATATACATATTTGCAAAAGAATTTGAAAACAACAGTAATGTCTCAAAAGCAGTATAGCTCCCACACTTGTATTTTGATTTGTCATTTCATTTCCATTATATTTTGGCATATTGTGATCATCGCTTAGCCCACAAGTCTCAGCTAGACTAGAAGTTTCTTGCCACCTGCAGAATGTGACATTGAAATGACTTCGGAGCATTCAGAAGACGTCACTCCTAAACAGCGCATATGATACGGAGAGGGCGGTTCACGAATCACGAAAATTTATTAAGAAATACGATTCCGTGACAAAACGGAACAGTGACAAAACAGAACATTGAAGAAGGGTGAAGAAAAAGAACAAAAAATAACAAACTAGCCAAATCATGTTCTTTGGCTAGTTTGTCATGTTCTTTTGTATCCTGTTATCAAAAAAAATAAATTATTAATTAACCTTTGTAACTTTATTTTATTTGTTTATTTCAGCCGGACCGGTTTCACCCTATCACGGGCATCTTCAGACTGGCACAATTTCCAGAAATCCACACACGACTGCAAAAAGTTAACATTATAACCCGCCAAGTATTCAGTCTACTAACACAATCGAAGAGTATAATTTGAGATTTTCACGGCCAGTCTTATGTAGAATGAAAAATATATAAATAATATTAATTGTTCATAATTATACGCATTATAAAATCATACGAGAAGAAAGGACATTGCTGCGACCGGGTATGGAACGCGGACAATTTCAGTTAACCGGATCACTGCTCTAACAACTGAGTTATCGTGGCAACCTTCTGATGCACAGTGATCTTCCAACACACAATTTTTTTAATGTTTCTAGCATTGTCCACTAAAAACCATTATTTATTGGGAAGTCTAGGTCCCGTAGGAATAACCAGTAGAACACTAAGTGGCATCTACAGTCAAATAATTAACATATTAAAGCTTTGCGATTCATTGTGATATTCATTAAAATATCAATAAATTCTCAATGGAAATATGAAGCAGAAAAAGACTATTTTTACTTTTAATTTTTCCGTTTTCATATTTCATTTGTGTTATGTTAATATTATTTTTTACAATGATTAACTATTAAAATGAGGTTTTTAAATCTCAATAAAAATAATTAATAATGAAAAATTGAATATATTCTTTAGACTTTTATAAAAAGTCAATAGATGTCTCATATTAATAAAATATCGGATATTAATCCGAAGACACTGTCTAGTTTGCAATTGTGTTCCTTAGGAACTTTGTAATCGTTATAAAGATAGCTGCCAATAATATGGGATAAAAAATGGAGATTAATATTAACAAATTTCGAATTTGAGATATGATATCGATGAAGATGGCATGAATTGAACTGGTCTCATTAGCTAAGTTGGTTAAGCAGTTGCCCGGATAGGCAGAAGACCTGGGTTCGAGTCCCAGATGCGACTGAAATTTTTTTATTTTCTGTCATGTTTTCCGTTTTCATATTTCATTTGGGTTATGTTAATATTATTTTCTACAATGATTAAATATTAAAATGAGGTTTTTAAATGTCAATAAAAATAATTAATAATTAAAAATTGATAGTATTTTCAATAATTAAATAATTTCTTAACTAACTAACCATCACGCCGTTTCCCCGCAGGGGTAGGCAGAGAGGACGGACCGCCAAACAACTCGATCTTGGCATACACTTCTTGCTTCATTCACATTCATACATCGCCTCATACATTCTCTTCTATTATTCCGACTTCTGACATGTCTTCCTCGGGAGTCTAATTTCTTAATTTACTTTTTTTTTTTGTTATTTGATTTTTTTATAGAATTGGGCCTTGTCTGCTGCAGTGTGTACTTCTTGGTATCTGATTTTAATAGTATTTCTAAGAAGCGACTGATGTAACCTACACAATGTCCGTGATTAATATAATAATATTTATAACTGATATTATATTTGCCCTGATAAAAGACACTGTAAAGTTCTCGGAAATATTATGTACTAAACCCACCTGCCTGAAATGAATATGAACATTTCGTGAAATTGTATCAGCATTCCAATCCCAAATCTAGAATGCATGTGGCCCATGTGGGCTGTCCAAATACTCCGAATCTTTGAACTACACGTACCTCGTGCAAATATTGTTCCCGTTTCATTGTACATTTAATAATGAGGGTCCGTTTCTAAGTCCACAGAGGACCAACTAGCTGCGACTGTGTACCCGAGTAAAACAATGCGGAGCCACGAGGACTGGGGACTGAGCAGTGAGCACCCACTGCAAGTCAATTGTCCTCATAATACAGAGGACAATTTGGCTCAGACCGTGTATGTTATGTCATACCCGCTTGAGGCAACATAAAGAGCAATAGTTTCGGCTCCTTCAAACAACGACTTGTGTTTAGTTTAGAGTTGGGATACAGAAAATTTAATATTATCACGAGTTACGATACCCGAAACCGCAATACAGAATTTCCAGTTGATGATACCAATAAAGGTAATGGGAATTTATCTCAAATATAAAGCGGGAATCTGATTAAATGAAGTAGCAAAAACTCTCAAACAGAAATTTATACAGATTTTACAGGAAAAGGACAACGCATTTTTTTTCTGCTAGAAAAGTCATTTCTATCATGAGCGATGGATATTTTATTATAAAACTCTATTTAAAAATTGCTCCCAAATTTTAAAGGAAACACTGAGTATCTTACTGACACTACTAGGACAAAATCCTCAAATCTAATCAACATTCCAAGATTTAATACATCTTTCGACGAGAATAACCATAAATTCCATGCTACAAAATCGTATAATGCTCATCAAAATGATATTAAAAATACTACGGAGATACAAAAGTTCAAAAACAACATCAAAATATGGCTAAGTAAGTAAACATGGAGATGAGGAAATCATAAAAATTATGAAGACAACATAAGTATCAGTAACACTGACACAACAACCGTCCGCCTCTGAACAGGAATCCCCACTGAGCTCCGTGAACATAATCAAATATTTCAATAAACTAATATTTAAAAAGTAACACATAAAAATTTATTTCCCCTAAATAGTCTTTAAAAATAGCCATTTCACTACCAAAACACAAGACAAGAGGCCATTCATTGCGTGTTCCACATCGACCGTGTTCGATCATTTTCAATTTTTCAATAAAATCTACAAAAGAGTGTTGGAACCGGGCGAAGTTGAGTAGTATAATATATACGTTATCAATAAATTTAAATAATAATATCGATTGAATAGTACCTAGGAGTTCATAGAAAAATACCTCGATGGTGCCAGGAATTGAACCAGAAACGATTTTCTATTCAGCTAACTGCTCTACCAATCGGGGTAATCCACCTATCGGTTATACTGACAAGAAAACGAATAAGTATTGATTAATTTATTAATCATTGTTAATACTCGTACTGCTGTCCTGTAAATATAATATTATCTCCCGGCTCAGTAGTACCTATAACTTTATTGGGAAGTCAATTGTTAAATCGGATTTAAAAAATAGCCGAAAAAATCTTAATAAATTAATGAAAAATTACTTTGTAAACACCACTTTTTTAATATATAAATATCAACACCTTTCGAAAGCGAAGTTTTCCTCATCAGGACATAGGAAACATGTTAATATGTATGTATTTAAAAAGTGGTGTTTATTTGTATTTATCCATATATTATACATTTTTATTGTTCCCTACTTGCTACACTGGCTTGGGCCGTGTTATAGCAAGTAGTGAAATAAAATCATTTATTTTGTGAACATAATAACATATGGGTAGTACACAGTATTAATTAATTATATAGTAATTATTAATTAATTTATTAATAATGACGCCACAAAGTGAACACCAATCTTTTAAAGAAAAAGAAAAAAATTTAAAGTGCTAAGCATAAAAATATTATTGTTTTTCACGTAAAACACCGAGCCACCACAAATTTATTACAAAGCCGAACTCGCGTGTACATTTTCTTATTTTATATTGCGAGAAACTGTATAATTTTGTGCGAAAAAATATTTTTACGATAGATACTCGAAAACCTGAATAAATTAGATGCATTTTCGCAGAATCGAAATGTGTCTACGACAGGAAGCGGAAATTCGGGAACGAAGATAAAGCGGCGCCACCACCCCCCGCGCATATTGTTCAGTGTTCATATTGTAGAACAGGACGCTCGCTGAATTCAGAAATATCCTGATTAGCATAGTAATAGAAACATATGAAGTAGGGAAGCGCTGGCTGTAGACGTTATGTGCAATCGAGATGTAAAAACCTCATAACATCGTAATCTTGCCGAAAGCGCGGTATATTTTTTTCACCATGCACACCAAAACTCTCGAATGTCTACTTTTATATTTTTATCTCATTTTTCTCGAATGTAACTTTTAACCCTATCAGAGCGAGAACTTTCTACGTAGGCGATCACAGAACGCGGCACATTTCAATAACCTGTGCATATGAATTCGTGTGCATATGATTGTCAAAATATTATTGTAAAACTACGAATTTTGAACAGCAATGGCCAATAAACATTTTGAGCACCAAATACACACGTTGGTGCCCAAAATGTGAATTTTTCCTGGATATACTGTAAATATAAAACTTCAGTCCTGAAAAAACACTAGATATGATATTTCTCTATATTGTGTATAAGCGCGGTAACCGGACAATTCGGCACAGTGACAAATCGGCACCCTTTTGACCCAGCGTGCCAATTTATCAGTACAATATTTTTTTAAAATTATGTTATGTTTTCATAAGTCGGTAAAACCTAACCTCACCTTACATACATAAAGATAAAAAATTATAATATTTATAATAAGTCATTATTGATGAATGAAAGATTTACCGAAATATTCAAGACAAATATTCCCGGTTTACGAATAAACTAACAATATTTGAAATCTATTATTACCATCACAGTAAGCGGAATATGTTGCTTGTGTCGTGATGGAGGACTTAGCCAGCCGATGAATTGAACTCACGACGCCTGGGTGGGACCCAGACGCGATGCCATCTCAGCCACTGACCGGTCAAAATACCGATCATATCTCACAAAATATCTCCTTTGTCCCCCATCCCCCCTCTTTGACCTTCATCCAGTTAGTCCAAAACGAATCGCCGCGGCGACAACCGCTGACAAACCGCCCCGCAAGAGTATGTATTGACGCAATCCGCCATAACGTGTCGACACTCGACAGTGATAAGTGAAATTCGGTGAGTCCCTTCTTTACCAATTCCATATACATTGTTCCTTCATCCCGTTATATACGAGTATACGCAATCGCAATCCCATCCAGATAATTAATATCCGGATTGGAACAAGCCGCACGCACCAGAATTGAAGAGAAAATCTGATGAAATATCCTCAACTGATCTGATCTGATCTGATCAGGTTTTTTTTTCTTCTGGGACAATATTCTTATTTTGGTTGGCCAATCATTTCAGTAATCAACGTTCTTAAATAATATGATAGAAAGGACAAATATTATTTCTGTTCTTGAAAGGTGCTCAAAACATGACTTCATAGTTTTCGTAAACAAACAATAATTGCCTGACCAAATAATTCCGTCTTTGCATACTGTGAAATCTCGTGCATCATATTTGCAACAGTCGCGTCCAATCAAGTCCCACAATGGACTGCGTTGCAAACCGTTACCTTACTTTAGCAAACTTGACTTTTCTGTGCAGTGTCTGCAGTTACGAGTGGAATGTTATGGTAATCCCCATGTCTGGGACATTTTATTCATTAACGGCTAAACACAAATCATTATATTTGGATCGAGAGTGGTATATCTATGTTTGGATCAATACATCCATCATAAATCACAACATAATATTATGTAATACACTTGAACACTTGAAGTATGTACAACTGTCTAAATCTAACTTATGATACAGTCGCGTCCATCAGGTTAATCAGAAATACTTCGCGAATAAGGTCGAATGCGAAGAAGTAAATACGTGACAGGGGAAGATAATAGGATTTGAAATGGAAGATATCTGAATACAATGATACGTGCCACTCTTAACCTGATGATATTATATATCGCAAGTCATACCGAAATGCAATCAAAATAAAAGCACTCCCGCCAACCTACTGTATACCATATACATACTGTCAAAGATCAATTTTTCCCGAGACGATAAAATATAATAAGGTATCTATATATATATATATATATATCCATAATGCCGACGGTACTATTGTTTAAAAAAAAAGTATAACGTAGAAAATGAACATGGAAATTACATGAAAAATATTAACAAATTCTAGCTAATTGTAAATTTATTTCCTTATGGCTATATCACACGCAGTCAGTAGCGAGAACAGTGATAAGTGGCAACTAAATCGTTTAGTTAACTTTAAGTCACTGTCCGCGTCTAGACAGTACGTTATGTGACATGTAGTAATAATAATATAAGACCATATCATTTATATAGCGCAGTTTTGTTTTATTTCACTTCAAGTGTTCTTTACTACAATAAACTTTAAAATAATGCTTTACTAACCCCATTCAGCGGTCGTCATACAGTACTCCTTCCATATTATATTCATGTATTCTATTCAACGTTCTATTAAAATATTCTATTCATATACATATTATATCCACAAATTCCTAATAGTTACTCATATAGAGAAGTTCTCCTTAAATATTCATCAGATAAAATTAAGATTCTACGGAATAATATGATAATACAAAGCGATACAAAGAAAACAAATTCAAAATAACAGTGCAAAAATAGCAACATTTTAAGACAAGAGTCAGTTTATGTTCAGCAATAAGAACATTCTGAGTTTAGATAAAAAGTACAAACCGAAACCGAAACTGAAATCTTTTTAATTTCTGTTGTTTTTTCGGTTTCGTGGTTCATTTGGGATGTGTTCATATTATCTTCTTCAATGATTAAAATATTACAATGAGGTTTACAAACTTCAATAAATTATAAAAAATACATTGAATATTTCTTTCCAGACTTGTAAAATAAGTCAATAGGCGCCGAGAGAAGTCTTTTAACTTTGTCTCATATAAATAAAAATCGGGTAGGTATATCCGAGACTCTATCCAGATTACAATTGAGTTCTGGATGAAACTTTGCAATCATCATAATGATAGCAGCCAATAATATGGGATTTATAAAAAATGGAGGATAATATTAACAAATCTTGAACATGAAGTATGATATCGGTGTAAATGGCGTAAATTGAACTGGTCTCATTAGCTAAGTTGGTTAAGCGGTTACCCCGGATAGGTAGAGGTCCTGGGTTCGAGTCCCAGATGCGACTGAAATCTTATTAATTTCTGTTGTTTTTTGGGGTTTCGTGGTTCATTTGGGATGTGTTAATATTATTTTCTTCAATGATTAAAATAATTAGTTTAAAATACAAAATGGTACATATATTTATTATTATATTTTGTAAACTATTTGATCTTATTGTGTTTTCTTAATCCTCCTCACTAGGGGGTCCTTTGCTGAGGCGAACTTAACTAAATCACTTACTTAATTCAACGTGTGTACGGCACTTACCTCTTTTCACGGGACAGTAATTTAGTTACAACTTATCACTGTTCTTGCTACTGGCTACGTGTAACCAACACATTATATTCCATGAAAAAAATTACCCCTTCAACGAAATAATCACATTTACCGTAATCTTTTCTTTATTAAAAAAAAACATGTTAAAGCTTCATAGCTCATGATGGAATTGATTTGCTGAAAATGGTTACGTTGATCTATAAATGTCAGAGAGAAAAGGAATGCAATTAATTTTCATGAAATCTGACCTTACCTTTCTATAGATGTTGGTGGAACACAGAATGCTATCTATACATCTAGTTAAGGAATCTACACAATTATTATTTTATTGAAATATCGGGAAACAACTAAAACCAAATCATTTTACATCGCTATCCATAAAATTGAGAAAATTGGATAGGTCGTAAAATGTCAATAGAAGGTCGAGGGTAGATCAATATGAGCAGACACTGTCGATACCTTTCAGGCAAATAATAAAGCGGGGTAGTTACAATAATTTATTTAAATGAAAACAACACGAGGCTTTCATGGATTAATTCAAAACTCACAAAAAAATGTACCCATGTAGAATTAAGTAAAGGTGATGTTTTATGGTATTGGTGATTTTTGTATTACATAGTACGTGCTTACTCTTAGGTGACTTATATTGCTCATATATTTATTTATTTTTAAATGCTCATTATTATTGATTTGTGTTATAAATTACAATTGTGTGATGTAACTGTGATAATATTGTATTGATATCTTACCATAATATACTTAATCTATAGTCGATAATAATCCTAAGAGAGATTACCCTAAGCATTGGTTTAAAATATGTATTTATTTATTTGTATTATATACGCCCATGCGGATTTTAGATAACAATGGAGTATTTACTATGAACTAACAGTATGAACATAAGTAAAAGGCAGTTGAATTACTTGGAAAAGAAATAAAAGTAACACTGAAAGAGAGGGAAAATACATTGAAAAATGGATAAGCTAAACGACGAAAGAAAGAAAGGGACCCTTATTTGTTTTGGATATGCAGAGTGAATGGACGAAGAAACGAGTGCCAGGTGAATACATGACGCAAGTGAAAATTAGAACAAGTCGGGGACACCCGAGAAGAACATGGCAAATACTTTATTAGTATCATGTCAAGATTCGGAATAATAATGTATGTATGGTACGATGTATGAATGTGAATGAAGCAAGAGTGTGTGCCAAGACAGAGTTGGGTGGAAGTCCATCTTCTCTGTCTCTTCCCCTGGAGATAAACGGCATGATGGTTAATTAGTTGTATTGTGAACAAGTGAAAAGTGTTGTTTGTGCTGCTAGTTCAAACCTGGCTCTTAGGGCATGTTCACATCCGTTTTGGTTAAATTACCGCACCGTGTAAAGGAGCGCTAAGACCTTTCACACTGTAAAAACAACGTAAAAATATATTATTTATGTCAGACTGGCCGATCGCAGTACTCGTACTTGGGTTAACCATTATGGTTTTCGAGATCTAGATAAAATACGAGTTTAACTCATGAGTAACTTTAACCTTATAAACGAGACAAAGGCAACAGGCAACATGCAACAAATATTGCTGAAACCTTGTTGGCATTGTTTACTAACTTCTTGACTCAGTGCATTTCTCTTTGTTATATTCATAACTACGTAAGTAAACATAATTATTCTCTATCTCTCTCATATTATTTATAAGAAAGACTTAAAAAACTGTCGTCATAATCAGTGATGTAATAGCGGCAAAGTACATTACGCCAATAGCGGCAATAGCGATATGAACGGAGCAATAATAAGTGTTATTTTTAATGGTTTTATCGTACGGAAACAATACAAATGACACCGAGTATTGTGGAATTATTCATGCAGAATAAATCAAACAGCTAGTCAACGGCCTGAAGTGATTATACTGAGAATAAGTTCCGTTAAGTACGCAGATAAAGATATAGGTTTTGGTGGTATTTCCAGTAAGTGCGTACTAATAAGTTTTTTCATTATAATTTAAGGTTTCTTAGATAGATAAATAGATGGATTATTTACATTAACATTCTACAACATGTTGATATCGCGTACATTAATTTTTTGACATTAGCAAGTTTCACAAATAGTGTTATATTAATGGAATTAATTGATAAAGTTGTTACCTACTTGCTACGCTAGCTTGGGCCGTGTTACAGCAACTAGTCCATTTCGTTTCGTGGTAATATAAAAAATAATAATCTATTTTGTGAACATAATAACATATGTGTAGTACACCTTACATTATTCAACATAAAAAATATTATAATAATATATGTGTAGTACACCTTACATTATTTAATATAAAACAAGATTATAATAATAATTTAATAATATATGTGTAGTACATTTTACATTATTCAACAAAAAAAGAGAATAATAATAATTTAAAGATACCTGTACTAAAAAAAAACATTATTTTATTTAGTAAAATTAAAAATAAACATACTCATTACAGTACAATATGAAAAGAATACAGAAAAAAGTTAAACAACGCAGGAATAAATCATTTTAAATTAATAAAATAATTATAAATGTACTTTGTTTACACCACTTTTATTAAAATAAATAAATATTTGTACATGTTTCGATAGCAATGCTATCATCCTCAGGAATATATGAATACTAAAAAATAATTTCAAGTATAGACAAATGATAAAAATTAGAACAATAATTTAAGAATATACAAAATATAAGCATAAACATAAATGAATTAAAGTAGGTAAGTAATTAATCCAAAATGCTAAAACCGAAATACTTATAAAACATTGGATAATACATTTAAATTAGAAATTAAAATAAAAAATATTATTATTATTAATATTAATATGAAAATAAATTTAAGAGATAAAAAAATATCTGATTATTTATTAAATTTAATACGCCATTAATAATTTTTCTTATTTCTAAAATTTCTAATTTATCTAATTGAAAACATATTCATATATTCCTGAGGATGATAGCATTGCTATTGAAAGATGAAGAGATATTTATTTATTTTTATAAAAGTGGTGTAAACAAAGTACATTTATAATTATTTAATTAATAATGACGCCACAAAGTTACCAATAGTTTGAAGAAATCATTTTAAATTAATTTATGAATATCGTCGCTGCATTTATAATATAGCTTATGTGTCGTTTAGTACATTCTGAGATGATCGAGAAAAACTGCTTTACAAAATAATTGCAGACTAGATTTGAAAAAATATTTTTTATAAATATTAGGCAAGCTTTCCAGCTTAACAAATCTATTCTTTTTATCAAATCTAGTGTCTGCAATTATTTTTTAAAGCAGTTTTTGTCGATCATCTCAGAATGTACGAAACGGCACATAAGCTATATTATATATGCAGCGACGATATACTAAATCAATTCACGCGATGATATGCATGATACTTACATCTTACGAGTATATGGCGAAGAGTTTGAACGAAGCAAGGATTTATATAAAGTAATAGGACACAAAATTGAATGGATCGTTAGGTTATGAATTACTTCTAAGTGACTACTTGCTTTACTGAATATTCGACGGCGAAACGGTGGGTCTAACGATCTGTTTCAGACGTTCTAAATTACTCAATAACTAACCGAGTACCGGGGGCGCCATTGCAACGAGAAACGTAATAAACTTTTAATTTTCAGAATGACGGTGGTCCTATTGAAAACAATGTAAGACCGTGATATTTACAGGCTTCATTCAGGGTCTAGTTCTGCTAACAAATGAGATACTAAAAGGGGGTAAATTATGCACCAGTTACGACGTACGGTATAGCGCGGAAACCCAACGCGTGCCTGCTCGGGCTACCACGGGATCTCAATATTTAAATCACGGTAGGCGTCTGGAAGATTACACGGCGGGTGTGGTCGAGATGCCCGGGGCCCTCAACAAAATGGATCAAAATTGAAATCATTTAAAAATATATATATTGGTAAAATTATTTGGGATATGTTATTTATCACCCCCCAGCTTCTATATCGCTTTCTCAGGCCACTTTAAATACAAACATATTTTTGTGATGCAGTAAAATATGTGGATATTTTGCCGCACGCGATTCATAACGTTCACATTGACAAACCGCTCAGCCGTAGATGATTAAATATCATTCAAAGGGGATGAAAATAATTCAACTCTAAGGATTTAATTGATTTCGCGGCGTGAGAACTATTCGCGAACTATTTCGTATAATCTTATTTCGTTGATTGCTCTATTAGAAAGCTCTGAATATCTCTAGAATACTGGGATGCTGTATTCTAAAATTGACTTTGTTGTAGTAATGATTCCAAATGGATGGATGGCTGTTAGAGCGTAGATACATCCAAAGTCTAGAGGTAGAGGGACTGTGAGTGTCTGAGTTGTCTAGACCCGGTGTAAACTAGCGGAAAGGGTATTGCACAAAGCGCGGAGCTTTTGTGAACCACCTAAAAGCTCTTTGTACAAATGCGCCGTGCTCCTTTCTACATCATGAATAACTCAATAGATTCTTTACAGTTTCTGTTACGGCGAAGCACGTTGCTTTTCAGCTACTATTTGTTTGAAATCATCCGCGTGCGTTTCATTGCTAATCCTATGGTAAAAAATAAACTCGAATTGCATTGAATACATTTCGGTGAGACGTTAAATGAAAAGAATAGCACAAAATTTGCTTTTCTAACGCATAATGCGGTAGTTAACTACTGCAGTAGAAACCTTACGCTAGATGGCGTGTACTTCATTTTAAAATGTTTATGGAATAAAAATTATACTTTACAAGTGGATATTAATGTATTTTGTATGATAAATACTCGAAAACGAACGATTAAAATGTCAGTTGACTAAAAGTTTTATTAAAAGTAATAAATATTATAGCAAATTAAAATAATAAGCGTATCTTTAAATAATGTGCATTTTTATGAACAGTCAAAATAGGTTGCTGCGATTTTAGAAATGATTAAAACGGTAATTAGTAAAATGATGAATTACTCGAAAAATAACAACTTTCATTTATAACACTTTTGCTGATTTAAATCTCGTAGGCTAGGAACGTTGTTTGTAGCCAACGCTAACATAAAAAAAAGTTGTAACTACAAGAAGAACAGGGAGATGATAAAAATATATAAATAGATTATTGTAAAAAAATAAATAAAAAGCAGGTTAATGGGGCGATGCAGTCCAGTGGCCATTTATACACAGGCTATTGCGGAGGCGCTAATTAAATATGGGTCAGTGAGCCTGCCCATAATAGTATATACCCGACTATATATACATGACTTATCTATGTGACAGACGTGCGTTGTTTCCTCCTTCTCCGCAAATACTTTCTACCCTTTAAAAAATATAAAATTAATTATCAGCTTTCATTATTTACAGAAAAAGCTTTCCATTACTGCGCTTGGTTGCGGCACAGTGGTTGATTAATTATAAAAGGTTTTATTTTTAGATTGTCTTTTTAACAAAGGCTTATTTTACAGACTTAAAAAGGGTTTTATTCATTATGTTGAAATAATTAAAGCAATTAATTTTCTGCGGAGAATTTATTTTCTCTGAGCATAATCTGAAAAAAAACGGGGATTTGTTATTATTCGAGTGCTTTGGTTTTATTGGACCGAATACTTTCGATTTAGACAAAAATGTTGGCTATTATGAGAGAATTTGTAGATGTTGATTATTACAATAGCAAATATATTGATTCACAATGCGGGTTTATAGGAAGGATAGCCTACTTAATCTTTCCCTGAAAGCCAAACTAACAGAATATGGCAGACATTATGATATCAGCTAAAAGGTCGATCTATTGTCGAACAAATGTTAGGGCCATAACAAAGATGGGGCCTATCGTTAAAGAGGAATTGGTTAGTTTTCGATTTGCCCTCCTCTCATCAATCAATATCAAAATCCAATAATAAGAACACGAAAGAAAGAGCGATTTGACAAACGTCGATACAACAGATTATTTTCTGGTATAGTATTTAATGATGAAAAAACTATAAAGGAAAAATACATATTTTTTTATTTTCTTCGATAGATGTGAAATTATTTTGTGGCGTCAGTATTAATATAATTGATAAGGAGTACTTTCTTCACACTACTGTTTTTAATATATAGCAAAGAAACAAAGCAGAATGATAAACAGAATGCTGTATACAATACTTCTTATTAATTACAGAAATATTTGTTTAGTTTTTTTAAGCGCTCTCGAGGTGATGTATATACATTATTTTTTTAAATTTACTTATATGATATTTTACACAAATATAGCTGCCATAAAATCAGACGACTTCAGTGTTGCTGCGATTGGTTATAAGCCCCTTTGAACCGTAAATATAGTTCTGGTTTTGAGTTTACGCCATTGATATATGTTTCAAATTAATAACTTTGGATGAAAAATGTCTTCATATTATTTGGTAGTTGAGTAGTTACCTTTAAAGTCGTTCGATATAAACTACTATTTTGTCTACTTTTTTTCTGAATTTATAATAACAATGATAAGTGATAAAGAATGCACTCCTATTTGTATCACTTTGAGACTGGGGCAAGGATAAAAACGACGTAGATAATGTTGTTGTTCTTTATTTATATATTAATCAAATAATAATACCCTCATGATTCAGTAACGACTTAGCTAAAATACATAAATAATAATTGTGTTATAACAAAGGACCATAATTTTACCTGCTTTTATTATCTGCCTTTTCGTTGTCAAATGAATTACGTTACGAGATAATTTTTTTTTAAATTTTTCTCATGTCTTTGTTTATTTCTGAAATCAGATAGAATATCATTTTATTATGATAACAATATTTTTGCTTAATTATTTCAACATATATCGGTATCCATATATTATATAAGTTGATGACCATTGTATAAATGTGTCGAAAGAAACAATGATTTATAAAGAAAGAGTATGTTCGATTGTCCTTAAGGCGATGCAATGCGAAGTAATGCAAAATCATGTGTTTTTGGTTTGAAAATTTGATGTCCTAGAAATATCACAGATAATTTAATTAAATACTGCAAGTAGAACACATCTTGGCCTTTATTTCAACCGGCCATTCTTTTGGTCAGTATTTTTATAAGCATAGAAAAAAATAAGCAGACATATAAAATCATTGAAGAAGATAATATTAACACATCCCAAATGAACCACGAAACCGAAAAAACAACAGAAATTAAAAAGATTTCAGTCGCATCTGGGACTCGAACCCAGGACCTCTACCTATCCGGGGTAACCGCTTAGCCAACTAAGCTAATAAGACCAGTAAAATTTACGCCATTTACACCGATATCATACTTCATGTTCAAGATTTATTAATATTATCCTCCATTTTTATAAATCCCATATTATTGGCTGCTGTCCTTATGATGATTGCAAAGTTTCATCCAGAACTCAATTGCAATCGGAACAGAGTCTTGGATATACCTACCCGATTTTTATTTATATGAGACATCTATCGACTTATTGTACAAGTCTGGAAAGAAATATTCAATTTATTTTTTTATAACGTATTGAAGTTTGTAAACCTCATTGTAATATTTGAATCATTGAAGAAGATAATATTAACACATCCCAAATGAACCACGAAACCGAAAGTCCCAGATGCGACTGAAATCTTTTTAATTTCTGTTGTTTTTTCGGTTGCGTGGTTCAAGGACAGCAGCCAATAATATGGGATTTATAAAAATGGAGGATAATATTAATAAATCTTGAACATGAAGTATGATATCGGTGTAAATGGCGTAAATTTTACTGGTCTCATTAGCTTAGTTGGTTAAGCGGTTACCCCGGATAGGTAGAGGTCCTGGGTTCGAGTCCCAGATGCAACTGAAATCTTTTTAATTTCTGTTGTTTTTTCGGTTTCGTGGTTCATTTGGGATGTGTTAATATTATCTTCTTCAATGATTCAAATATTACAATAAGGTTTACAAACTTCAATAAGTTATAAAAAAATAAATTGAATAGACATAAAAAAGTTTAAAGTGCAAAATCTCCTACTTGCGAACCACTTTTCGGATATTGTCATAATGTTAATTATGGCAAATTAAGTTTTTTAGAATATGATCAAAAACATTTTCATATTTATGCCGGAGCTTTACAAAATAAAATAAAACACGCATTTTAGTGATGTTTTTTAAATCAAAATATGCGACCGGGGTTTAGCGGGACTTTCAACCATTTCGATACATGCGTAAGGAGTGCGTGCTTTCGTGCGAATTTCACAAAGTCCTTAAGTTATATGAAAACCAAAACACAGTAATCAGGGGTAAGGGGACAAAATAACATTTAATGAACACAGTTGCATAACTCCGCACAACTGGTATACCTTCGCAACAAGAATGGATATAATTCCAAGGCCGTTGCACAATGAGGGACAGTGAGCCAAGTACCCGGGGACTGATAAGGCCATAGTCAGTAAACCCGACGGACCGGGTGCATTGCGTGTACGTAACCAGCCACTGCATATATGTGATAAACGCGTGCTCCGCCAAGCGAAACTCGTCTTCTTAATATCACAGGCAAAGGTAAGTTACTTTGGAACAGGATACGTCAACATATAAGACCATTAAATCCTGTTATGACTATCCTCCACTATGAATCCGGAGGTCGTGGGTTCAAATCCCGGCGTGGACAAGTAAATTTTATTTTATCGTAGAAAGCAATCACTTTGCGGCTCGACATTATAATTCTATACTGAGAGTATCTTCCAGAGTAGAACGTGCGCAAATATACTATATATTATTTTTAATTAATTAATTGTGAAACAGCACAAATTAATTAAATAAAATTTACTTGCGCACGCCGGGATTTGAACCCGCGACCTTCGGATTCGTAGTCGAGAGTCTTACCCCTCGACCATGGAGGCCGTCATGGTTTCATAGACAATGTAAACAGCTAAATACAACCTATAAACTATGGCGTTCCTCAAGGATCAATACTAGGACCACTTCCATTTCAAATATACCGAAACAACATATATCATAGACCTAAATGATAAACTATTATTTATTCGGACGGCACTGCAATATTCGCTATATTTATTTTGTACAGTCTCTTAATGTTAATCAATATCCATCGTAAATCTATGCGTCATTGTTCAATTCATATAAATAACATAACAGTAAGTTAGTAAAGTAAATATGTAATATTTATAGGTTAGTTTATTTTTGTAAAGCGCATTCAGGGTAATAAATGACTTAATTGGGCCATATAAAATAAAGGTTATTATTATTAAAATTTAATAACAAGTACAGTTAGTGAACTGTATAAAGAGTCAGCCGTTTAAATTCTAAGAAGACAAAGGAAATATTGCAATAAAACTATTTGCAAATATGCGAGCGCATATTTAACCGTATAAAGGCGTGGACTGACGTGCGACTTATTAGCCATTAAACGAGGAGGTTGCTAGTTTGAATCCTATTTGTATATTGAAAAAGAGGTTGTCATCGAGAACCGTAAAACCATTTGCCATTTTAACTCTTATTGTTGTTGTTGTTACGTCTTTTCCGCCATTGGATTGTGTGGAACGATTGTTTTAGTGATGTTAAATGATATAGCTCCTCAGTTTCCATTTTCCGATGTACCTACCTATATTTCCTTCATAGTACTATTTTACACTAATCTGTGATGATTAATTCCCTTTTCATGATCCATGCTTAAACACATACCTTCTCGTGAATGTATGACCAAGTGTATCCATCGCAATTCTAACATCCGTGGCATTCTCAAAGAGACGGGATACAAAGCGTACGTATGAGTTCCATTAAGTACACGTCCATTAGGTAGGTTCGTCCATAAACTTCATCACCGTGTCATTTAATTAAAGCTTTTAACACGTAACAAAAGCCTAGTTTTTGCCATCACCCCCTTTTAACGTTTTAATACGGCATCACGTAGCGGGCCCACGGAAGGCCTTTCATTTAGCAACCCAACAAAACATGTCCACTTCTACACCTCCGTACACAATGGAACTACTCTCAACGTAGAATAATTAGTTGTCATATTGTTTACTGTATTTATTCTCGTAGACGTTAATTTTAGGTGTGGATAAAATAAAACACAATACAATGAAATTAGAGGGAAAATGATAAACATTTTTACAAGCGAGGGAACTAAATCTCTAAATAACACTCAAGTTGAACTAAAATTACTTAAAATTGAAGAATTCTCTCCTGGGTTCGATTGCAATATGAACAAATTGATTAATACTGGAAAACGCACATTTTTACAAGCAAGGGAATTAAATCTCTAAAGAACGCTCAGGTTGAACTAAAATGGCTTACAACTGAAGGATTCTCTCGTGGGTTCGATTGCAATATGAACAAATTGATTAATACTGGAAAACGCACATTTTTACAAGCAAGGGAATTAAATCTCTAAATAACGCTCAGGTTGAACTAAAATGGCTTACAACTGAAGGATTCTCTCGTGGGTTCGATTCCAATATGAACAAATTGATTAATACTGGAAAACGCACATTTTTACAAGCTAGGGAATTAAATCTCTAAAGAACGCTCAGGTTGAACTAAAATGGCTTACAACTGAAGGATTCTCTCGTGGGTTCGATTGCAATATGAACAAATTGATTAATACTGGAAAACGCACATTTTTTCTTAAAGTTCCCGGTTCAAACGCTCACCCTGTGAATTCTAAAAATCTCCCTTTTTATTCCAGAAAATAATTTATCTCTGACCCCATAACTGCCCTCTTGAGCCGGGTTATAACAAACCAAATCTACTACACGCTGCAGCGATAACAAATAATAATCCCGGTTATTGCCGAATTCCCTGCGAGATGGGAAGGGACGCGAGGTTCCTAGATCCTACAGCGAACCGGCCATTCCACTTTAAGTAGAGATCGTTATTCGGCCATGATGTTTGAGTATACCCAATTTATCGAGCATACGTCTACATGGAAAAGTGTGTTCGGATTTCAGACTGAAGCCAAACATCCTAGTGTTTTTTATATGGCTCCTCCGCCTATAAAATACGTGTAGATATTCTATTCCAGATTACAGCCGACTAGATTCCATATAATTACAGCGGTGTATGAAACAGCTGCGTGGTGTATCTGGTCGAAATTATAGATTCAAATGTTTTCTAATGTAGCCATATTTATAACCAGATTTTCTATATTAGTGAACAATTAACGACTGGTCTTTAGCCATTGTATGAGGATGCAGCAGATTAGCGTCAATAATATTTATGGACGCAAAGAATAACGTCGAAGGCGGCGGTTCTTAACCTTCTTAGTCGCAGATAACTTTTGATTTAAGAAAAAAACAACAAATTAGCCAAGGTAAAAACATTAAAAACAAAAAATAGCAAAAGATTACATACTCGTACTCGTAAGAGTGAAAAATAAAACTATATTTACTAAAATTATGTAGGTATGTATTTTTAAAAATGTAATTAATAGAAAAGTCTCGCGGGCGTTTAATAAAAAAAAATATATTTTATTAAAACAGAACTTTTTTTTAAATAAATTTGTTTACCGCACTGTTTTCAAAATAAAAATATGTTTCGAAAGCAAAGCTTTCCTCATCAGGATAAACAGTATATTAAAAATAATGACAAGTAGAGACAAATGATAAAATAGAAAATAATAATGTAATAGACAAATTACGAACATAAACAAAATTAACAATAATAAGTAATTCATTGTCAAAAAAAATATTGAAAAAAAATAAATTATAATATATTAAAAAATAAATTTATTTTAATGTAAATAAAATAAAAAAGGCATAAACAATTATATAATAATACATGAATAATATTTTTAATTAAGAACTTTTTTAAATCAATCTAAATGATTACAGCAATATCAGCAATAGTTATGGATATATTTAGCCCACCAAATTTCTTCAGCTATATTAGTGAATCTTTCGTGTTTTAAATTTTTTTTTTATTGAATAATGTTGAGAAACCGACCTCACACAAACATAATGTTTTAAAGAGTAACACAATAATAATCTATGCAATTCGTTGTAAAGATAAATAATATTATTGTTCTTCTTGTTAGAAAAATTGACAACAAGATAAAGTAACTGTTCTACATGGATTTCGTAGCCAATCATATTTTTTTTATACTTACAGAAACACTGGTCTAAGACATAAAGTCACTTTTATTAATAAAAATACTGGACGTATATATTTTCCGTGTTTAAGTGAAAGTTAACCAGAATGCCCAATGCCCAATTCGGTACCACCGCGGCGTGGGTTGTTAAATCACAAAAATGTGTCAGTGGGTGTACCAGGTAAACAATATTATTTGATGCACCAACACTTCAAGTATTCTATCAACAAGTACCTCATGACCTCAAAGGCAACAAAACAAGTCATAGATTTCGAGGACGGTTTTTTTTTTCTTTTTTGGTTTTGGAGCGCTGAGATTGCATCGGTAAACATCCGAAATGAATTCAGAATTAATGGAAAATTCGTGGAGTAGTTTTTGGGTACCTTCTTCAAGAAGTGATTACTTGAAAAATAAAGTGTTTTACCAACTAGAGTCGATTGGCTAACTCCTGCTGCAACTTTATCGAGGTATATTTATTGTACAGCTTGTACCTTTATAACCTCTATTTAACAACGAGACAGGAAGAGCCTGTGTGGCTTGGAGAAAACGAGATCTTGTTTAAATTAAGATACGATGTCAGTGTCGTAATCCAAAGAGAACGCTGCGTTATTTGCTGTTGAAATAGCTTTTTGTATTTTACGTCTATTTAATTCGTTAGAGCAGAATTGAGATCCGATTCCAGTATAATTTTCTCAAGAGTATTTACAAAATTTTGAATATTTGGATTGTATGCGACACCCCATTTTACTTCTGTCTTAAAAACCCAATATTATTTGAGAATTATTAGTTTTCATCTTTCGACCTGTGGGCGCAGAACTAAAGATCTTACCCCTCCCCCACTGAAGTCACCAGTCACCACATTGACCCTGGTTTTATTATTACAAGTAAAATAAAGATATGACTTAAGATTCATGTGGTTTTAATATGTTTTGGGATATACCCTCCTTCGTGAACCAGACTGCCCTGCAGTGTTCATCATCAGGGCAGATGACGTTGAACATTGCAAGGCTGTCCTAAACGTTAGCTTTAAAAAGAGATACCACAACACGTATTAACGCTCCAAAAATCAACCAAAATAGAGTTAAGCCTAAATAAAAATAATTAACAATTTCATTCGTTAAAACAAATATGCATTAGGATCTAAAGAACTATTTACAAATTATTAAATTATTTTTTCCTCAATCACAGATGAAGATTCATCAAGACTTCGCAGTTAAGAAGGTGACTTACAATATGAGTAATGTGACGTCACCGCGTTGTAGAGGTATAGGTATATCTCTGTGATGTGATCAGGTGTTGTGTGTAGAACCGACATGCTCAGCGCTTTGCAGGAATAATATATGTGTTGGTAAGTCACCTCTCAGGTGCTTGTGGTTATGAGTCAAAGAGCAATCAAGCCTCGTTACAAGACCTTACTGTACAAGCAAAAACGAGCAAATTAATTGAGCGAATTAATTCAGGTATCATCTGCATTCATTAGAGAAGGTGAACGATCGCCTTTTTATGGTCTGGAGAACAATAAGGGGGAATTCTTCCCTAGTAACGAGTAATTTGTAATTATCCATCTGTGAAGAAAGTTTTTCGAAAGAGTTTCGCTTTCAGTTGCATTCATCTCGTATGCAGCTGTTTGGTATTAATTGGTAGACGCTGTTGCTTTTGTGTTACGTCATGGAAGATTAGTAATGTTAAAACGATAATCAAGTGTTGAAATGATAATATTTATTTTATAATTACGCGCATGAGATAAACACGCAAGGCAAACGGTAGTAGACGCGACCGGGATTTCAACTCCTAGGTCACATCGATAAAATATTAATAGACAATATTGGTTATTTGTTAACACTCCCGAGCACGACCGCAGATCGCCAGCGAACAAAAAACACGTCGATTAAGTCTGCTTAATTTAATCAACGTGAGCTGTTGTTTGTTCGTTGGCACACTAGACCACTAAAGGGAACCTAAAAACCGCTCTTATTAACCAATCAGTTTAGTATATTAATTTAGCCGTTCTAAAAATAAACACAATTATTAACGCTAGTAAATACAGAAATCTGCTTATCTGAAACAGCGATAACTCTCCAATGGTGAGCTCCGGCGTCATTAAATTTACACATAGTTTTCTGTCTGTAATCTGTCTCTTTATTTTCCATTATTTACTATTTTCAGCTAGTACTGGCATTTACGTCATAATTCATGGAACTTTTAATTAAAGGTTTAGAAAATTTACATACAATTACAACTGGTTTACAATTAGATAAATTTGAAATTTAAAAAATTAGAAAAAGTGTGAGTCAATTAAATATTATTAAAAAGCAAATTTATTTTCAGATTAATAACTACATTTATAATATTGGTAATATAAATTTTAATAAAAATAACTATTATTATTTTAATTCTTATGCTTTGCTATTTTATTTATATTAATAATAAAATTAAGTTATTTCTAAAATTTCTAATACAAATTATAAATTATTTTTACATTTTTAATTAATTACTTACCTACTTTCATCGCTTAGTTTTAATTTGTTCCATTTTCTCATTATTTGTCTATACTTGTGATTATTTTTAGAAGGTATATTGTTTATCCTGACGAGGGGATTCTGAAAGATGTAGATGTTTACATATTAAATACAGTGGTTTTAAACAATGTTATTGTTATTAATTTAATAAACATGACTCACAAAGTGATTTAACAACTAGAACTTTTAAATTTCAATTAAAAAAACGAGTCAAGACGCCATATGTTTTTTTTCTTTATATTGTAAAGAAGAAAAACGAGCGTTGAGCCTGAAAGTCGGGTACTGGGTATGTAGGACGAAATAATATTATAATAAATTATTAATACGAATGTACACAATTATATTTTAAGATTCTCTGAAGATACTCTGGCACACCAACAATATGTAGTAATAAAACATCGATCTGACCTTATGCAAGCGGTACACAGTACAGGAGGCCTATTCTGGTTCTTTTTAAAGAAAATTCCTTAACCTTTCTCTTGGGTTTAAAGACTTCTTGTTTAACTGCGGTTCCGGGTCTCTCGTGTGACAGCTGTCATTCAGCGAACGACATTCTTTAAAAATATCGACATTTACGTAGTTTTAACAAAAGAAAAACTCAATATTATCGTTATTTGTCGCATAATAATATCACAAAATTAACCGAATTAACGAAATTGCTATGTTTGTAAAGTACCTATGCCAAAAGCCTGAAATATCAGATAAAAGCGATGGCATTACAAATAAACTTTGGGTAAAAGTGATTTAAATTCTAAAAATTATAATAAACTACACGTGTAAATTAAGTAATAATTAACTACATGTGTTATACGCGTATAATTTTTAATAATACTGTGATAATTAAACCACAAACTCCCTTAAAAATGTATTGCCATTGACATATAATTGGAACCGCATAAGCAAGAAGTATTTAAGTCTAAGGTAAGGGATAAGGAATTTTCCTTAAAAAGAACCAGAATATGCCTCCAACATCAGTGTCGAGCAAAGTAACAAAATATCAATTTTAATCATTATTATCACGCGTAAAATGCAAGTACACACACATTCATGGATATTTTGCCGCGCAGTTACATACACGTTAAACATAGATACATTTTAATTCCAATAAGGTATGCATACATTACGATCGTACCTAATTATAGGTATATCCGTTCATTACCTAAGTAATTGTTATTGCGACGTCCACACAGTACTGTTTATAGCTTTACTTGTACCGGGGGGAATCAGGCGTATCTTTGTGATGAGTAATTCTTGCATCATATTAAACATCACGTCACATTAAGTTCTGGCCTTGATACATTATCGTTCATCAGCAAACTGAAGGTGTATTGCATGAATATAGCTTCATTGGATGAGCCATTAGTCTTCGAGTTTGAACTTTAAGGAGCCAAATGAGAGTATTTTTATTTATAAGCCTTCCAGCGTCTAGTTTTGGATATAAGCTTCTCTCAAATGTCTCCAGTTTTGCCTAATATTGGTGGCTCATATCCATCGGAGGCCCGCAGTTTGTTGGCTCTATAATCTGTTCCTCTTTTCCAACCACACCTTTTCTTTTTCATACTCTACAAACTACATCCTTTCCCTTCCCCTCCCTTCCACCATCCTAACCCCATAGGCTAACCTTGTAACTTTTCTTTTTTTAATTGAATAACTTAAATACTTAAATGAAAAGACATTATTAGGTAATTTTATACATTCATTTATCATACTTAATAATTATTGTAAACTGTTGGTTTTCCAAATTTAAAAAAAATACCTTATGGCCTTCAAACTTTGGACAGGAGGTTTCTCTAAATGTCTCCAATTTAGCGGCTCTCCCTACATCGAAGCCCGCAGTTCTCCTTAGTATGTTCAATTTATTAGAATAGGCCATAAACCTCAATTAATAATTTGAAGAAGATAACATCAAAAACTCTTAATGAAAATAAGAAACGGATAAAGACAAGAAAATAAAAATATAAGAGTCGCAGGCTGGGACTTGAACCCAGATCCGCTAGTCTTACCCTGACCAACGTCTCAACCAATTGAGCTATTTAGACCTTATTAAATTCGGTAATTTTTATAGATATCATACTCCCAATTTAAATTATTAGCAATATCTTCAATTAATTCCCATATTATTTTGGCTGCCATCTTTTTTTTCTGTGCCTATAATAATTTGTTTCATAATGGGCCCTTGAGGTGATTTTCTCACGAAAACGGCGCTATAGAAGTAATCCAATTATTATTATTATTATTAATATGAAGAGTTGTTGTAATTATCTTCTTCAATGATTAAACCTATTTGTCTCTTTCTCGACAAAGGACGCAATATGACATTGGAATTCAATGGCTATCTTTTAGCTATGCTACGTACCCAGCATACCGCAAATTGATGTGAAGATTGTGCATCATCGTGGCTCAGGCTTTTCGGAACACTTGCATCAAATGATGTCCAGTTTAATATGAGGAAAAACCTGCACAAGGCGTTCACGGGTAATCTATATTGCTGATAACTTCATTAGATCCCGCCCGGTTAGAGATATTGCCGTAGAGAACGGTCTACGGTCGTGTGCGATCGAGCTTACTTTTTCGAAGATCTTAGAAAAAAAAACGTTTTACGTTTGCGCGCTGCGTTAATACAGCAGAAATCGCAACAGATTGTGACAATAAACGGTCCAATGCGCAGAATCTTGTCCAGATTGACAAAGTTAATCCTAAATCCGCGCGTATCACCAAGCTCTCATTAATTTACTCTCCCCGTGGTGCGTCGCTCTGTATTTATGAAGAGGAGGTCTAAACGGGCGAGGCAGATACTACTAGTACTAACTACAGCCTCCGCCTCCGTGATCATAATATTATCCCGGATCCAAACAGAACGACTGCGTTGTGACCTCCCAACACGGAAACGTGATTTAACTCGTTCAATGCCAGACAGGGGATAATACGCAGAGCAAATATAAAATGCTTTAAACGCATTTGAACTCCGACCGGTGTTTAACTCATTGACTCGAGGGGTTCGCAATTTTTATATTTGCATATTATCATTTTTAATGTGCTCCGAAGTGTATTTATCACCTAATAACATAATTCGCCCTCAATTCATATTTAACCTAACAAGATGCAAATACGAATTTATGTGAGTATGCACATATTTTAACATGTTTTAATAAGTTTATTTATTAGTTTATTTTAACATGTTTTAATAAGTTTATTTATTAGTTTACATTTTTTCACTCAACTCTCTACACTCATTCTGATTAAACAATGAAAAAATATGGAATCAACAATACGGCTACTTAATTTTTGGACAATTAAATGAATATTTCAAAGCTCCACAGTTCATGATGCAAGTAAGTTGACCTAAAAACTTTACACATAAAAACTGTATCAGGTTCACTCCTTCCTATACTCCAAAAGTCCCTCCACACAGCATCTTCAAAGATGACATAGGCCTTAAGAGAAATTATTTTCTTCAGAGCCTTCTGTGTGGAGTAACTGTAAAAAAATAACGGTTCGAGAGATTTAACCCTCTGACAACCGGTGTTAATTCAAATTAACACGAACTTCGTGACTTTTATTCCCGTAACTGTAAAGATTTATAAAAGTGAAATTTTCGTTTTCTTATAGCCGGGAATATTGTCTATGGAGTAGTTATTTTTTGCTAGGTTGCAATCCTTATTCCTGCGACAAATACCCAAAAAAATATAGTGACAGCTTTCGTTTCGGCAATTTTGCACGGTCTGGGATTCATTATTATTTTTATTTTGTTGAATGTTTTCGTCAGAAAAAAACTCGAACTATCAGGGAAAAAAGTACACAAAAATGTTCAAATGATTTTCTAAGGTTATCAAGCATAAAATATGCTCTATTTGTAGAAACAATAATGCGGTTCTGAAAGGGTTAATGGGGCATACAAACGAATCTTCTGCGTAAAAATTAAGTCTAGATTAAAACTATAAAGGATCTACAAGGGAGGGGAGTAACTTTTCGATTCGTGAGAATCGTTGAGCGACAAAAGGTTGGCTACAAGATAGAAGGGCATTCCGGCAAAACGGATCTAGAAAATGTACAAGGAAAGTCCATTAGCAATTTAAGTTTCAATGACGCCAAACACATTATTGTGCCTGCGAAATAATGGAAACTTGGACTAGAATTTTCATTTTCACTATCTGTTTCAGTGATAATACACAGAAGAGCCATACACCATGGTTTTCTACACATTTAAGGCCCTGTAAAACAGAATTCTATTATATGGATATATTACAAATATCCCTTAAAAACTGGAGGTTTTATGTACTAAAAAAAAAAAAAAAATTATTTTTGAAGATAATATCTAATCAGTCAACGGGCTGAAAATGTAATTATATGAAATTCCCTCGATAGAAAAAAATAGTAAACTATACTCCGAAAATTTAAAAAAAAAAACGCTTTTTTGTGTTATTTAATATGTTATAGGTTTGAAAAAAAATCATAGTGTTTCTTTAAACGCTACTTAAGACATTCGTCTTGAGATTTTTGATCTATCTTAAATATGTTGTGTTTTATTAATATTTTTAGAATTGTCACTTACGCCTATTTATTCTAAACGCTCTTCACATTGGCGCGCTCTTTCTATCTGTCGAATAATCATATCTGCCTTTCAACAGCAGTCAGTCGGGATTCAGAGCCGATGCTAGACAGACCTCTTGCCTAAATCTAAATTCTCGGAGATTAATGCGGGGCCTTAATGGGCCAGTATCAAGATCATTCTCAGGAACGACGATAATTGATTAACGGTTCGAACGAATATTAGATAAGCCCCTTAAAAACAGTAATTTTTCATTGGCATCGATATCCATATTCGGTGACCTGAATGTTGGCTTCCTGGTGTGATTCTGACCAATAAGGTTAGGTGTCAACTTACAGTGATTTATAGATTACAGAATTAATTCACTTAACATTATATTACAGCCACAGTTCCTTTCGTCAAAATGTGCATCATTTGAACATACGAGTGTGAACATTGTACAATGAGTTGGTGTACAACAAAGTGGTTGGAATAGTTAATGATCTGTAGTTTTCAAGTTCAAATTTTTTTATCAAAATTTAATAATAAATACATGTAACAAATAACATATACTTTAGAATGCATGTAACTATTGTTCAAATGTTCTATTGTTAAATACATTAATAAATCACCATATTATTTAATTTTAAATACACGTTTATTTTTTCTTCATAACGTTTATTTAAAAACCAACCATAAAAATATAAGAGAAAAAAAAAGCGACTAATTTCTGATGAAAATGTATTTTTTCCGTGAATTTGTACGATCATTTATTCAGTTGCTCAAAACAATTAGAAGAAGATGATAATAAAAAATGAAGTAGCTTTAATAATTGCATTGCATTATAATATTGTTATTCACTTTTTTTGTCTTCAATTTTAATTTACGTACCTGAGGTCCTAGAGCAATGCACGCCACTGAAAGCAATCTATGTATCAAAAACTTTCAATAAATAAATAAAACCGATAGTTGACGATATATCTATTAAATGCAAACAGATAGACACACCCAAAGACCAAAAAAGGATAAAACTAGAGCAAATCCTTCGCCCTATTTGGCTGGTGTCAAGTACGTGTTATTAGTTTGTACATATACATAATAATGTAAAAATAGAATAGAAAAAAGAAGAAACCAATTTTATTACATTACAAAAACGGTTAATTAATTTAATTTCCGGCGTTACAATCCAAATTACTGATATTGCTCCATACGTCCCGGAATTAATTTATGAGACAATTATTGTAAAATGGTTAAACAAAATACAAAAATATTGTGCTTTCATAAACAAGCTGGAGTTTATAACGTGGTTGAAGATTTACTTTGTCCTGTTTGGGTTATTTCTATACAAAATGCAAAGATAGATCGAATAATTATTTAAATATATAATTATAAAAACGTACGTCTTGTATACATATCAGTGGCCTGCATTGCCACGTGACCAAGGGTAGGCTGCTTTGCAGGTATTCATAATCAGTAATCACCATTCATCTTGAAACCCCAAACATCTTAGATTTACAAGGGTTATTACGGGTAAAGCATATTAAAACGCTAAGGTACCTACATAGAAAAACACACAATATTAACACAATGCAGTTAGACTTTCTCATAAAGTTGTTGATCGTTTATTAATTTTATAGCCGGTCAGCCAACGGGCTACCATGTTGACACGTCGGTTCTCGTCCGATCACCGAAGTTAAGCAACATCGGACGCGGTCAGTATTTGGATGGGTGATCGCTTGGAAACACCTCGTGCCTTTGGCCTTTTCTGTCCTCCACTCAGCATCCAAAAAGGTGACAGGCACCTAGGGACATAATTATTTATCTGTGATTTTAAAAAAATAATAATAATACGGAAAGCAAAAAAATATATCGAAACCTATCGTTTTCATTACAAACCTCAATTCATAACTAATTTGATAGGAAGTAATTCTGTACTGTTGTAATAAAAAATAATTTATAATTGCGTTATTACACATGTGTAATAAACTAAAAATTTTCGTTATCGACATTATTCGTATTTTAATATTAATTTCGTTCCAAATGATCGATCCGCTAATTAGAAGCTGGAAGGATCCCCATTGGCAAACAGCGGACAATTTATAAAAAGTGTAAAAACAGAGTTGCAACAATGTTTACAATGTAATTTCAATATGAACCTCTTTTTGTGCAAAAATTACTTGCAGTAATATCTCATGTAATCCAGCCTTTGGAAACAAAAACAGTCGAAAATAGTGTAATATTGATCGATATAGGATACATTTGTTCGTGATTTGCGAGCTGCTTGCACTATGTATCCCATGAGATAAAGTTACACAAATACCATCTTGAGGAAGATAGTTTTTTTTAACATGAATGGAACCGGGTCAGGTTGCAACTGAAGATACGAAAATAATTGTTAAAATAAAAACATTGCATTGTCATGAAACGATTATTAACCTTTTTTTAAATTTATGTAAAAATTACAGTTTACTAGATTTTTTTTGTTAATTTGGTAGTTAATTTTTACCCTCCATTTTCAGAGGGCAGACACGGTTTTTCAGCCTCTGTGGACTACACGCCACTGACACATAGGTACTAGAGATCTCAATGACGTTTCAGTATTATTACAGATTGACAAACTTAACTTTGCAGTCGATGGCGTCGGTAATATAGATTATGTGGATACAAAAATTTGTAGACTTTAAAAATAGTCCACTCGTTTACTAGTTCTTCCTTGGGCCGCCTGTAAAGATAGATGTGTCAAGTCGTCATTTTTCACGAATATCGGAACTTCGTGGGATGAACATATAAAGATCATACCGTTTTGTATTTATACTTTTAAATCAAAACCGAGGCTAATGGAATCCTGAATACCGTCGTAAATCGGGGCTGTATGACGCTGCTTTAAAAATAGTAAAAATCACGACTGCAGCGCCTTATACGGAACTTGATGAGCCACGTATCAAGTAGGAGGATCGCGTCACAGATATAATCATATGCAGATTGATGGTTAAATTAATCATAAACATTAAATGTTTATCAATTCTAACCCACATACGTGAGTTGGATTCGAGACAGACGCTAAAATAAACAAAACACCAGTATTTATAGTCGTAATTGATAGCCGTCAATCGTGAATCACATTCGTACATGTCGTTCGAATGAGACCAGAGAATAAATTCGTCCAAACCAAAGAACAAACGTATTATTAACAACAGTTTGCATAAATACTTAAATAGCATGTTTGAATTCAGTTTACAAAATCAAAGAACAAAGACGACACAATTTATTTTTTATTATAAATGATAAGGGCAAGACTTAAAAACATAAAGTAACTGGATGAAGATATAACGAATTCTGTGAAACCACCTCACTTGAATTAAATAAAGTTCGATTAAACGTTAATTAAAACTAGGGAATTGAATACGAAGCAATGATAATAATTCCAAAAACATGACATATGCATTGGAGAAACGCCGCAGGTTACTTACTTGCTTTCTTGATAGATCGGTGTTTAAAACAGACAGCCTCGAGTTCACCTTTTTGTTGTGTGTTTATATAATCTTATTTGATAATAATTAACATTGTTTCAATATTTTTTACTTCCCAACACTGTTGAGATGATTTTTTTATGAGGGGTGGGGCGAGGCTACTTACGTTTGAAATGAAAGTGTACATATAATAAACCTAAGGCTGCTAATCTAACTAAAGCGTTTTATAATGATTCCGAATAATACAGAAGTTGCGGATTTTATTCTAATTATTTATTTTGTCCCTCTTTTCTAAATGGATGCGTTTGCAAAATGCATTTTTTCGCAATTAGCTAAAGCGAAGTTCGTAAAGTTCCCAGCCGACGCACCCTCGCGTAACCGTCGTCACACCCTTTAAATTGCACATCTCGAGAGGTCGACATTATTATTTGTAAAAGCCTCTTACCGTCTCTCTGTACCCTATAATATTCTGTCTGTACCTACTATGTCTGTACTCAGTCTATACTATGCATACTCTGTACCTACTCTCTGTACTATGCTCTCCCTAACTCCCGCTGTCGCACTTGTTCTGTACCCGACGAATTGGATACACAATACACATACTTGCAATCACGCAAATTTACACGGCTTGATGTGGATTTTTTTAAATGCGTATTATTTTTTATTATTTTAAATCTTTATCTTATTAAGTGTATTACCGTAATGTCCTCCAATCTAGAAGTTCACTTTTGTGAATTTATTCATTATTTTGTTTTCCTTGTGGCCTATTCTTTTTATTTTATTTATTTAATATGATAATTTTTTTTACAGTAAGTATATAAATAAAACATGACACAAAATATAGTATAGCTGTTCCTCACCATAAAGAAACAAGGTTCTTGTGTTTGGAGAGGGATTATCGCTTAATTAATTAGATCATAACTTAAAATATTGTTGTACAATAGCAGGAAAATATGAATTTGTTGTGTAAATTTAGTAATTTAGAAAGAAAAGAAAAGAAACGCAAGGTTTATGGAAAAAATAAAAGACATAAAATTATAATAATGAATAAAAAAATTAAATAAAAGACTGTTACAGTAGTTTGAGGTAATTTTTTAATTTATGTGGGTATTCATGGTTATTTTCTATAATTTTAAAATTAGTAGGAAAATTGTTAAAAAAAGTTATTCCTAGGTATAGGTAGGTGTTTTGCGTATTCTTAGTGTTGAATTGCGGGATTTTTATGTTATGGCTGATGATACCTTGCGGATATATTAAATTGTAATTTATTTAACGTTTTTTCTTTAAAAATTTGAATAATTGCATATTTTTTATAAATTTTACCTACTGTAAGTACATTGAATACTGTAAAAAGGTTTTCAGTGGAAAATGTTGATGGTTTTTTTTTTAAATTACCTTTATTATCAATCTTTGAATTATTTTAAGTTGACTTTAAATATTATCACATGTCCCCCCCCAGCCAACAATTCCATATTGTAAAATAGACTGAACAATTGCATAGTACACTATTTTTAGATTTTCTAGTCTAAGAATATTTCTTAGTTTTATAAATATATATATACACATTGTCTAATTCGTTTAACAAGTTCACAAATATGTGTTTTCCATTCTATGATACACTATGAACGTATTATTTCATGCACTGGTACGCAAAAGCATCGATTATACATACATAAAGTCAGAAACTTTTCAGTCATTGTAAATAACTAAATGTTAATAATTATTGATAATTTCGTACGTACACCTTAGTAGAATTATAAAGATAATTTCATTAAAAAAAATAGTACCTACCTTAAAATTGAAAAGTAAAAAAAGGAATATTTAAAAATATATTTTTTTTAAATCGCATCGTAGTCAAACTTAAATTCCCTAATAAAACTATGTATATCTAAAGTGATCTGCCAGGTAAGTATGTTTCTGTATCTGATTGTAGATAATTAGATAGAGCGTAGGAAGTAATATTGGCACAGCGCCCTTGAGGTGATTTTTTCACAAAAACGGCGCTATACAAATTATCCGGTTATTATTATTATCTGTGGATTTGTCTTTTATAGACAGACGAAGAGAATGGGTCTTGGAGATCCACGATGTAAAAAGGTGGAAACACGAAAGCTGGCAAATCATGCCACAACTGAGCTGTTCAGCATAAAAACAAGAAGCAAAGGGGCTTCTTATTATTTATTTGTGCATGATTCTGTTTGTTTATTATATTAACTTTTTCTTTTTTTTTAAAGAAATACAAACAATACGAATAACCTGACAATATTTGGAAATCTCCTACCACCACCACACTACGTGGAAAATATTGCTTGTGTCGTGATGGAGGACTTAGCCAGCCGAGGAATTGTGTTGACAACGCCTGGGTGGGAACCGGACACGATGCCAACTCAGCCACTGACCGGTCAATTTCATACATAAGACAAGAGGTTTTCCTAAAGGCCTATATCATCTTTAGGAATGCTGTGTGGAGGGTCTTTCCAAGGAAGGAAAAGAATGGACGTACGACTTGAAGAGATCCTACCTTTCAGGAGGGAGAAAACACAAAAGCCAGCAAATCGTTCTGAGACGTAAAAACAACCCCGTCAATAATAATAATTGGATGATTTGTATAGCGCCGTTTTTGTGAAAAATCACCTCAAGGGCGTTGTACAAATATTTCTTAACTAATTATGTACAAACGGATACAGAAAAACATACTTACCCTGCAGGTCGCTTCAGATGAACACAGTTTTATTAGAAAATTTAAGTATAGAGATGATAGTTTTACAGTTGCTATTTGTTGCTCCTTTTCTATTAATGTTACATTTATTGGACGATTGGTGGCACAGGAAGAATTGGTATTTATTGAAATACTTATAATTTTTAGGAATGGAAAATATTTATAAAATGAATTTTAGAACTGGATAATATTTATAAAATGACCTTAAAAAGCGTAAGAAGTTTTTAATAGATATTAACATCGTGTGGCTTATCGATGCCAAAGGTATCAATGACACTGGTTCTTCCGAGCACCTTTCATTTAATTACCGGTAGAAATTACTTATTTATTTTAAATATCATCAATTATGGATTAACGGATTGCCCGTTTTTGCACACGGTTGTTTTATATCTATGAGCTTCAGACTAGAGGTGGCTACCAAACTCAACTTGCGGTTTCATTAGGTATGTCCTCAGTACTTGTGAACATATATTACATTATTAACTATCAACAAGCAAACGATTCGGAACAAAGTGCCTCCATACTACGTATTACGAATGCACCTCGTTCATATAAAATAAACAAAACATACAATTATTTTATCGTTTCACTAAGATTAAAAAATGAAACTACTTATATGGCGTGTTTAAAAAATGGTATAACAATTAAAGTTATGAGAATAGTTTTCACTTTCATTGTTGCGAGTTAAAACAATTCATCAGGCGAACCAGTTTCTATTTTCGTAAGGCGGTTTTTACTGACATTTTTTTTAAATAACTGCTTCAAAATTGCTACCTCCAGAATTATATATTTACTAAAGTAATTTTTGTGGGAATCTTAATATCCGATGTTGGTTACACTACAAACATTTTAACTTATAAAATGCCAGCTTTAATTGGACAATTGGAAAATAAAGAGCCAAAAATATTGTGTCATATTTTTGGTAGTAAAATTCGTCGCCCACAACACAAACAGGCATATCTCATATCTCATATTTAGCAACTTTTCAGGAGAGCCAAAAAAAACAGGTTTTTTGTCAGATTTTTGTACATTTTATTACAGGTTTGGCTAACGGGGTTGTAATTACCCCTTTTAACAACAACAACAACAAAAAAACAGTTTTTGAATCTTTTGAAAATTTGCTAAATATGAAATACGCCTATTTGTGTTATGGGCGAGGAATTGATAGATATTTTGAAACTTTATAGCTCATGAAGGAAATGAATTTGAATCACCAATCAATCACCAACAAAATCACCAATAAGATCCAGATAATGCAATAGAAAATGTGCAAATTTCATGACGTCAGAGCTCAACAATGTTATTTTAAAAAATTCTACTTTAGACATCAGACAGATATACTGCTTTATAATTAGATAAGCTTAGAATACACCATATATAAATGGTTTTAAAATGAGATAGGTAGGTTACCTTATTATCGGTGACTTAGTGCACAGATGTGTTAAGTGCAATTTTATGTACATACTAATAGAATTAAGTTACCGCTTTTGTGGCGCGTCTCTCAAGAAAATTTGATTAAGAAATAAATTAACAACTTAACCTTCTCCCAACCTCGTGGTACGAATGTGTCGACTATACAACATCTACCAACTGTAGTGGTAAGATTCCAGACATATATTCAGAAATTTACAAAAATTTCTCGAATCTCTTGTTTTCACTTGACTTCACTTAATCCAAACTTTATTTTCTCTTGTTTTATTTGTTTAAAAAATATATATATATGGCGTTTCACCCCCAAAGGGGTGTTATTTTATACATTGCTGCACACCGTTATTGGACGGTTGGTATTTATTATTTGTTATTTATTTGTAATTTTTTATGTTAACCCTCTGCCTGTTGTGTACATCTAAATAAATAAACATTATTTATTTCAAACAGAAGACATTAACACTGATATAAATATTAATTACGTCGCTACTTCTTAAAAATTTTAAATCTACGCTCTATCATAAGAAAGCTACATATTACATAAACATACTGCTGATAGCTCCGGTGTAACATCTTCCTCATTCCCACAAACGACGCATGCATCAAAAAAAGGGGTTATAAAGTATCTCTCAGCGGCAGGACCATACGAGATGCCGTGAAACATTTCTCCCAGTGTTCTGTGCCATGGACGATATGAAATGCACTTGACATATTTGAGTTTTACGTCTGGCTATTTAGAGCTGGCAAAGCGGGTAGATACTTGCTCAAGTGAAAACGGGTGCAATGGATGAGAGTGGTATTCAGTACTCGGTGTTCAGTACCTACCTGGGGGAAGCATTGACATTCGAAGTATCGTAGGGAAAAACAGTGAACCCCGAAGGGCCCAGTCACCACCCACCCCATCTCGCGGGCCACTCGAGATACGCGAGCACTTGCACACAAGCGAGGGAGGGACCAAGTCCGACGAAAAAGGGTTAAAAGCTTTTAAAAGACATTTCAAAACATCCCGAAACCGAGTGCTACGTACAGAATACGCAGATAAATCGTAGAAGGGAAATTATTAATGAAACAACTAGGCGCGTACACCTCAAAAGTGGTGCTCGGATTATTCCGATTACGAATATTGCTAAACAGATTATACCCCACACGGGAAACCTCGAACATAGATTATTCTACCCAACCAAAAAAAAAAATACTATATTGTTTTCGGAGTTTTAAATTGGTTTGTTAATTTATCATTAAACATGTAAATTAAAATAAGTTCCCAGCCTAAAAAATATATCTTAAAAACAATTTTAAGTTTTAATCAGTTTTTAAACATTGTAAAGCATATACATTTTTTTTTGTATGATTCTCCCCCGGGTATTGAAAATTTAATAAGTTGAATACAATTATAAATTATTATGAAGAATAGTCTATGTTCGGTGTTTCAATGTTCGCAAATTATGTATCCAGTGTACGGAATCATCTGTTCGCAATATTCGTGGTGGAAATAGTCGTGGTAGAACACCCCCAACACACAAAATCTTTAATCGTAAAAAAACAAAGAATGAAACAACTGGGCGCGAATGTCTCAAAAGTAGGTACCGTTTTTTTCTAGATAACAAATATTGATATCCTGTGTGGGTGAGGTTTGTGTGAAAAAGTAGGCTGGTACCTAGTTAGAAATTTATAGCAATTTGTATTCAATAATAAAAAATAAACAAAACGGTGTGGGAAGGCAATATTATTATCATGGTGAATGGCTATTTCGTAATGGGAGTAAACCAATGTTAAGTGCGTACGTCTACTTATGTACATCAATATTCAATTGGCTTGCGCAATAGTATATTTTAGGTGGCTACCGCATTCAGAAGTGTTTGTGCCACACTTTTGCAGAATGCTAGTGATCAATTATCATTATTCTATTTTTAAAATTGGAGCGAATTTGGATCAGTTTAGATAAAGAAGGGTTGCAACTACTAAATAGTGTTGCAGAACATTAGCTTCTTATTATTTATTTGAAAATAGGCCGAATATTATGAATTCTGGTCAGACAAAGAATGGTGCAACACTAATAATGTATTTTAGGTACCTACCACGTTCAAGTAGTGTTTGTGCCATACCGCCACACTTTTGCAGAATGCTAAAGCTTCTTATTTGAAATTTGAAGGAATATGTACTGAGTTCAGACAAAGGGATACAATTATTATCTATGATTGGAATGCAACCAGAATTATTAGGGATAATATGATTCTCTGGCTGTTTCCAGCTGTTCGGAATACTAACCTCTGCAATGTAATACTGCTGTCCCTGGGGCAATCAGGTGTCACGTCTCTCAGATGCAAAACAAAGCCCTTCAGGTCAGGAAACATTGACAATAACAAGTCATGATCACGACACACGATTTAGATCCGAATCTGGTATAATGCGGATTATGCCATATCGCAGAACATCACAAGACGAGGCTTCATTTCGACACATTACAAAATAATCATGGCTTCAGTACAAAACATGATCAAGAATTTCTAATGCTATAATAATATTAACCACCATCTTGGTTGTTGATATTTTATGCACAAGTGTGTAAACTTGTTTTTATCTTAATATAATAACAAACACTTTTTTTTAAACTTTTTTTTTAATTTTTTCCTGTCCCCTCTAATCAAAAATAAATAGTCTACCTAACTACTTTAGATTTTCGTGAGCTGTACAATTATGAGAACATGTATTACTGTTAAATTATTATTTTTTAATCTTTTGATAGCTTTTAAAGATTTTGGATTGTAGAATGAGTGCATTCTACAATAATACTCATATTAGTGATAAATCTATGCTCGTAACAATTAATACGAATATCTACTTATGATTTGTGTATTTCTAAAAGTGTAATTTTCTATCTGGTATAATTTTTAATGTTACCGTTACGTTTTTATCTTTTCCTGCCCTTTTGATAAGAAAAAAGTTATTTTCGTTTATGGTTCGTAGATTTTCGTGGGCCTTTTTTTCTATAAAGTGAAGGGGATTGTTTAAATGTCAAAACGAAAAGTACCTACGAGATATAATCGTTGATTCAAGAGTTTTTTTTTTTGTTAACATATGGCAACCTTCGCAAGTCAAAGACATAAGACATAAATAATCAAAATTACCTTTGAAAAGAGCAGGGTAAAAATATTACTGAAGAAATGTATCTAATCAATTGATATAATTATACCTTTTCATAGTGAAAATTCTGATCGTATAATGATATTTTGATATAAATATATATGTAGGTACCTATAGCAGAAATTTACTAGTTATAAATAATTGATTACCTAAACGAATTAAAAATTACTTCTGTATTCAAAAGGGATGCTTTCTTCATCAGGAATATATAGAATACTAAAATATTGATTATCTATTTTTGTTATATAAAAAAATGGATCTAAGAATTTTGTAAAACAAATTTTATAATTAGGTACCCTTTGTTTAAAAAAATAATGTGTTCATCCTTATTTTCATATGTTTTGGTTATTCCCTAAATTGCAATATTCTATTGTTTTTATCAACACATATTGGATATTAAAAAGTATTTACTAAATATTTTTACTCGCTCGGCTCTCAACCCGTATAAAATAACAAAACTGTATTCTAATGAAATAAAATGACTTACCTTAATTTTGAAGTGAGAACGTCAGAATGAACAGCTGTGCTTCAAACTTTAAACAAGCCAGACATATGGAAGTAATGTTTACAATTCAAAACTGGTGATTTCCGACGAAAAACAAAAATAGAATAAATCCAAATTGCACTAGTGAGAGACACGTAAATAAACTCCTAAAGTCAACAACAATACCAGTCAAGAAAGTTTGCTGTCAGTGGACGAAAAATCTCAAACACAGAATTAAATCACTATATCACTCACAATCAATTCAGCGATTGACATTTATGACAGTCCACTAGTAAAGGAAACAATAGGAATATGCCGATTCACTTTTCACGTGCGGATAATAAAGAGATTTATTTTTCAATGTAGTGTTGTGAGAGAACGTCAAAACAGAGCCGGGCGTCAAGCAAAACCAGCACGACCGCATCCGACGCGCGATGGCGTCATACTAAACGCGGGATCACACGCGGTCGATGGGAGGAACGGTAGGTAACGGAATAGTGGAATAGCTTTTGGAGAAGTGTGCAGCGGCCCTCAAGTGTGGGGATATCTTGGGATCTTGTGGTGGTAGACCGGCGCTTGCGCTCTTCCTTCCCGTCTCTTGCCTTCTCGCTGCTTTCTGCCTCCTGCCCAATATTCCGATTATTCTCGTCCCATTCTCCCATTAGGATATCAGCGGGATAACTAACACTGCTTACCGCTTTTTATCTTCCGCACAATTTGCGAGCCGCTGGTTAACTGTAAAAAACAGGTTGTTTTGATTGATGGGAGATGGGAAGTAAGTTTATAATCAGCACTCGACAGATATGGCTTTTTTATATCGGTCAAACAGATGTTTGATAGTTCACCAAAATGAAAAATAATTACTACATATTCGGCTAAAAACATGTTGATCTTCATCATTATTCAATATTACATAATTTATTAGTTATTATCTGAACAATGCCAGATCCTCGTAATATTGCAGGTATAGCTTGGCAAAAAATGTAGACATTGAATAAAGTGGAAGTAAATTTTTCATTACCTTGGCAGCCAAGCTACTCAATTCGTCTTTGAAATTTATTCTACACATAAGAACAATTTCACATTCGAATTTGACAGTTCGTTTAGAAACAATCCAAAACAATATAACGCGATTATATTAACGTTTTTTAAATTTATTATTGATTTGTGAATTAGATTTAGTTTTATTTTTATTTGCCGAGTGAAAGATACTCTCAGTATCGCCCTGGTGAAAGACCACCATTCAGAATTGAAACGTTGCTAGAAATGGCTTTTACCCGTGTTTGGTGACCAGATCTGAATAGCCAGGTATTCCCCACCTTCCTCTTCCCCTTCTCCTTCCCCTCCCCAATACCTTCAGCCTCACAACATTCCCCAATTGGGAATGCCATAGTCTCACTGGCTCCAGACGGTTGGGAGCATTTGGTACTCTTGTGAGGTATTCATATAATTTAACGTAGAGTAACTTCGGGTAATATGGCCTGGTCGGTCAATATGACCCACCGCACTTTTTTCAAAACGTGGAGCGTTGCAAGTGGATTATACCCGCTTTGTAATAACCCCCCACTCCACATGTATTCAGTTTCAGTGTGTTCTTATGATTCGGTGAGTATGCACGAGTCTGTGACGAGCGGAGATCTATTTTTACACCTTTCGATCTTATTTTTTGGTAAGTTTTGAACATCATATTAATTTAATTGCAATACGTATTCTAATTTCAGCTTTAACGGTGTGTTCAAATATCACTAGTTTATGATTGTAACAAATCATTTTGCATGTATTTTATGTCACTTTAAAGTTTGAGGTTAATTTTATAAAACGTCTTTTACGGGTAATATGGTCTGGTAGGCCATATTACCCTCGCACTATTTTCCAATTGCATACTTTTTTTTTTCTTCAGATTATGGCTCCCACTCTTCTAATTTCTATTAAAAAACGCCAAACACGGAGAAAATAATAAACGAGGAAGGCCATTGAAGATGTAAGAAGTAAGAAAATGGGTACACTTAAAGCTTATAAGCAGTACCATGTGCCTAGAACAACACTGAGACGTTTAGTAGTGAACAGAGAAGTACCAGCTGAATTGGTTACATGCGCGAAGTAAGGAAGAAAACCGACTTTGCCTTTTGAGCCTGAGAAATAGCTTGTCATTTACGTGTTGGTAATGGAAACGAAGTTATTTGGCTTAGTAAGAAAAGGTGTCATGAGTTTAGCTTATCAGATTGCAGTAAAAAATGATATCACTCATTCATTTTCTTCCATCAATAAAAACGCTTGCAAAGATTGGTTAAATTCATTTTTAAAACGACATCTTGAACTTTCCTTCCGTCGTCCAACGGGAACTTTATTCGCAAGAGCGAGAGACTTCAATAGAGAGACCAGAAAAATACTCTCAGTAAATTGGTTCTACTAACCGCTTCTCCTACGCTCCCCCTACCCTTCGATTACAACAGCACAAATTTATATTAATCATTTTCATATATCTCCAATTCCGACAATTTTCTCAAGAAAAACTAGTAACGGCAGCCGGAAGGCTGCCAAATCCATAACTGCATATCCATATAATTCGGAACTTGAATGCTTATTAAAGAAGAAGGAAGAAAAAATTAATAAGGCTGAAAAGGGGAAAGATTTCACCAAAAAATATGACCAGACCTTCAGCATGTTCCACCTCGGAAGAAGATAGTGAACCTTCCTATGAAGACAGCTCAGATGAAAGCCCCGACAGACGTATTTAAAAAAATGTTAAATGTTTTTACTGTGATTTCTGAGGACTCTAGATGTGAAATTTAGATACAATGTTTTTCTTGTAACCTCTGGGCTCATGAAGAATGTACTGGAACAGTGACAAACTATTTTTTTGCCAGTTTTGTACAATTAAATAATTCTAAAGTTATTTGATTTAACTTTAGTAACGGCAAGGTAATATGACTTACTGGTGGGCCATATTACCCTACCATTTTTAATACGTTGATTCTAAGGGTATTATAGAATAAAAAAAAGTTGCTTTCTAACTATTATGATTTACTTTGACTGATACAATTTGATACCCGATTAGTTTATTTACTGAAATAAACGGTAAGGATTTTATGACATCATAAACAAAGTGTTTTAATAGCAATGATGCTTATGGTGTGCCATATTACTCGAAGTTACTCTATAAATAAATGGATTTAAAAATTTTAGAAATACAAAAAAATCGCTTTTCTATGTAATTACATATCCTCCTTGAAAAGCGTTAACTAATATAAAAGAGTTGTCTTAGAATCATCTTCTTTCGGAAAGTACAACTAATTTCTGAAGACCGTTTTTTTACATTAACACAGGAGGCCCCGACGAAAATAATTTCCCTCACGGTCTTTCATCTTTGGGATTGCTGTGTGGAGGTTTGGTTAAAGTAAAAAATATGCATTTGGAGAATTGTGTTTTTAAATTTTACTTTAAATTTCCTATGAGCCATCTCGGTGTTGTCATTTAAAACCTTTTAAACGAAAGCAGCGCCCTCCATTTTGTCTACTTTTAAAGTCAGACTGTATTGCTTGGCATTTAATTGTAGATATTTATTATTTTGGAACTGCAAAATGTCATTACTATGGCAACACCCAAGTTACTCACTAAAAATCTTTGAAATATGTTCATCACGTTCAGATGTTATCACTTGCATTTGACAGTTCGTTTTTTAAAAAAAAAAAAACAGAAACGAAAACAAAGACAAAACATCAAATTTTATTTTTTATTTAAGATTTTGATCTGTGACTTTAATTTTGTTTTTGCTTTTTTTATTTATCTAGCATCTAATACATGGTTATTTCGATAGATACATGGAATTGCAGAAACACAAAAAATCGCCTATAGGCCACTTGCACGCATTTTATAACGGCTTGGAAAAAAATCGTGTGGATAGAAAGACAACGAAAATGTTACAAAAAAAATTATAATCTTATAGTTTTTTAATAATAAAATGATCAAATCCGTTTTTTTTTAACTCGTGACATCGCTAAATAAAAATGTCCGTCTCGCGATTTCTTTGTTTATTTTTATTAAATTCCACACTTTTTCTGTATTCTATGATATCGGAAAAGCTATAAACATAGTAAAATTAAATTATGTTCCATCAATTATTTAGGCCATGGGTCGGCAACCTTTTGTTGTAAAGGGGCCAAATATTTTTCATGGGGATCAGTGCGGGCCGCACTTGCAGTAGGTATACATACAATATTTATGTACAAATATTTTAGTTTTAAAAATAAAACGCTAAGTGTATATTTTAACGACATTTATTGTATTTAATAAAATCAATGAGATTTTTGTGATTGCATTTGACTTGCAAGTTTTTTATATTAGCTTGCATTTTTGAAGTAGAGACGGGTAGTATTGCGTCTAAATATGAATTCGATAACCGAGAACAGTGTTTGTTTTTTCGATAATTCAGAATTAAAAAAAGTTTGTTCACAAATATATGTACTACCAAAGATAGTAATTATTTGCTGAGCAAACCTTTTTAAATCCTTGTAGTTTTCAGAAGGCAAACAAACTCCCATAGAAATCCACCAAATTAGTTTTTTTTCGTTAAAAGCCATTTTAAGTGTGTTATCACTTTGCAAATCTATCACGTTGATTTGCAAATCGCTTGGTACATTACCGATATCTACTGCAAAGGGGTTTTCGAAAATCTCCATCTTAAGTGAGAACTTTTTGAAATCAGCAAACCGGTTTTCAAACTCAGTTTGTAGTTGCATTAATGCACTTTTCATTTTAGTATTTTGCCAAACAAAATTTATTCCAGCTTCTTCTACTGCTTTCTTGCAATTTGGAAAATGATCGAGTTTCCTTTCATCGATATGCTTGATAAATAATGTTAGTTTCATTTCAAATGATTTAACAGCTGCATACATATTGCATATCAATTTATTTTCCCCCTGAAAACGTGTATTGAGTATATTCAGTTCGGCAGTCAAATCAGTTAAAAACCCAAGATCTACAACCCACTGGTGGTTGGAAAGTTCGTGTATTGCCTTTCCTTTCATTTCCATAAAGTTACAAATTTCTTTCCTCAAATAAAAAAATCGTTGAAGTACTGCTCCTCGGCTTAGCCATCTTACTTCACAGTAATACATCACGTCACCATATTCAGCATCCACATCTTCCAAAAACTTTTGGAACTGGCGGTGAGTAAGCCCATTTTTTCTTATAAAATTAATAGCAGATACAACGGTATCCATTATTTCTTTCCACGATAAAACTTTGCAACACAATGCTTCTTGATGGACAATACAGTGAAATGTAAATGGAACTTCCGATCCAAAGTCTTGCAGTTTGCTGTTGACTCTTCCAACAACACCTTTATTATGACCGCTCATATTTTTTCCACCGTTCGTGGTGATGCTAGTTAATTTATCCCAGCTCAAGCCACACGAAATCAGAGCTTGGTCCAAGTGGTGAAATAAATCCTCTCCCTTTGTAGTTCCTTCGAGACTGCACATTTTTAATAACTCCTCATAAATAGAAAAGTTTTCGTCAATTCCTCGTACAAATATAAGGAATTGTGCCGTATCCGACACGTCCGTACTTTCGTCCATCGCAAGAGAGAAGTAAGTAAAATACTGCGCTTTATCCTAAAGTTGTTCACGCAACTTAGCACCCAAATCTTCAGTGCGTCTGGTGCAAGTTCTAGCAGAGAGACTAACGTTTTCAAACATTTTTTTCTGTTCCGGGCATACTTCCTCCGCGATAGCTAAGACACAATCTTTCACAAGTTCACTGTCGGTAAATGGGCGACAATGCTTTGCAATTATCTCTGCTACTTTGTAGCTGGCACGAACAGCTGATTCGCTTTTGTCTGTTACAACTTTAAAGGTATTCTGCTGATTTTTGAGTGACGATTTCAAGTTAATGATTTTGTTTTTTCGAGATTCCCCTTCAAGACACTGAAATTTAGTTTTGTGCTCAATATCATAATGTCGCTTCAGGTTATATTCCTTTACTACGGAAATACTCTTTTGACAAATTAAACATAGTGGTTTTTCTTTAAATTCGATAAAAAAATATAAATTTGTCCATGCTTCATTAAAAATCCGTCTTTCATCAACGATCTTCCTTTTTTTAGAAGCCATCTTGGGTGTATAAATCTGTAACAATACAGAAACATAAAAATATGTTTTTATTTTTACGGAAAGATTCATAGTTTTGTCCTATATAAAATCCTTAAATAAATACTCCCCCAGTGAGCAATATTTTTATTCAAAAAACAAAATCGTAAAATTTATGTCAACTATACCTAAAGTACACCTTTATTGACGAGTAAACAAATACTATCGTTGTGAAAATTTTAAAATCAATAATTATTAGCCTGAAAAACTCCATACGCATTGAAAATATCTGCCGAGAAAGAATAAATAACGCCGACCGGACTCGAACCCGCAGCCTTCTGATTGCCGGTCAGATGCTCTCGCCATTGAGCAACGTCGGCTTATTCCCATTCCGCCAAATATGTACAAGTATTTATTCATTCAACAGTCATTGCTTTTTTTTTCAACAATTATTTCTTATTAATTTTTTCACCTGAACCTACCAACTTTATTTTTTTGTAGAAAAGGCAATTGTAACTTCGAGTCCCATCGGCGGTATTTATTCTTTCTCGAAAGGTATTTTCAACGTGTATGGAGTTTTTATCGCTAATAATTATTGCTTATAAAAATTTAATATCCATAGTGCTATGCATTTAAAATTGCCTTTCCTACAAAAAAAATAAGATGGTCGTTTCAAGTGAAAAAAATTAATAAGAAATAATTGTTGAATAAAAAAATACTAGTACATAATGAGTTATTGGATGAGAATAAGCCGACGTAGCTCAATGGCTAGAGCAACTGACCGGCAATCAGAAGGCTGAGGGTTCGAGTCCCGTCGGCGGTATCAATTCTTTCTCGGAAGATATTTTAAATGTGTTTGGAGTTTTTTAGGCTAATAACTATTGCTTATAAAAATTTCATATCAATAGTGCTATGCATAAAACCATATCTTAAAAAGTTAATTATTGTAAAAAATTAAATAATATCCGACAAGTATATATTTCACCAATAAATGTAGATGTCATTCGTCTCGACGCCACCTAGTGGGGAATTAAGCATTTACAATTACCTTTCCTACAAAAATTAATAAGCAACAATTGCTGAATGAAAAAATACAAGCATATATTGAGTTATTTGGCGGAATGGGAATAAGCCGACGTAGCACAATGGTGAGAGCAGCTAACCGGCAGTCAGAAGGTTGCGGGTTCGAGTCCCGTGGCCGTATTTATTTTTTCTCGGAAGCTATTTTTAATGTGTATGGAGTTTTTCAGGCTTATAAAAATATTACATTCATAGTGCACCTCGTCTTAAAAAGTTTATCATTGTAATTTTTTTTTAAACTGTCGTAAACTCATGGATACTTTAATATTGCATTGTTATATTCATTACTTGTAATGTTAGGAATAATATTATTATCATGCAATAGGTAGGTACTTACCAAAAACACTAAGAGAATTCACAAAAACAGAGATTTTATAAAAAAATAAAACTTGCAGCGAATGTAAACGCCGACGTGGGTGGGTAGTTAGCGCAGCGCGAGCGAACGAGTAGTGTTACTGGCGGTCGACAACGGAATGATGCGAGGTGCGTGTGGCGTTCTTGCCTTCCTTCTCTTTCCCCCCGCTCCCCCTTCAACTTTCTCGCTTCCTTTCACTCGATTGTGTATAATATCGTCCGTCATGTGCGTTGCGGCGAGAATCTCGCGGGCCGCACCAAGATGTCTCGAGGACCGCATGCGGCCCGCGGGCCGCAGGTTGCCGACCCATGATCTATATGAATAATATAATGTATTACGATTTTAAGCAGTGAAGATGATATAGCCTTTTGTAATCACCTAAAATAAATGACCGAATTCACAAGAAATACTTTTCTAAAATGTGCATTGTAAATAATAGGAATTCCCAGACTAGACCGGCCATAAAATGAATTTAGTACAAAGGCTAGCCGAGCCTATTGTTAGAAAAATCGTAACTACTACATCTTAAAATAAAATAATCTTAATTGCTATTTTGGAAAGTCCGCAATTCCTTTGAGATTTTATGAGACGGCAATAAACACCTCAAAGGAATTAAGCCGCCCGACGGGGCGGCCGCTGAACAATGCGGGTGAGAAAATAATACCTACAGGTAGACAGAAGAACAGAAGGCTATCGGAGACAGTCGGGAGCAGTCTTCCACCGAGGAAGGACAGTCGGGTGAAGTCTTCCACCGAGGAAGCACGAGTCGGGAGCAGTCTTCCACCGAGGAAGCACGATTCGCGTGCAGTAGTCCGCCCAGGACACACAGCCAAGTGAAACCTTCCGCCCAGGAAAGTTCCTATTCTCGCTCCTTGGAGAGGCCGCCCAGGTCCTCTGACGACGAGGGAATTTTACGCTTCCATCCCAGAAGGAAGTAACTGATCTTCGCCCTTCGGAGATCAACATCGGAGACCGCCCAGGCCTCTGATTATCGCCGCGTTGCACCTACTCCCGATCCGGAGGTACATGAATACCTAGTGCGAACGCGAGGACTCTACATACAAAGCAGCCACTGGACCCTGGACAGCCATCACCAAAAAGGGAAGTGCCTCTGACTCTAATGATAATTCCTCCACCCTGTCAGCCAAGTGAATCTCTAACTTTAACAACAACTTTTTCATACAAATAAGCCAGTGAACCTCTAATTTTAAGAATACAACTTTTTGTGTAGATTTAAGGAAGTAATTAGTTAATTTTAAGTACAAAGACTTTACAAGTAGATTTAAGTAATTGCCTATCTAATTTTATTGAATTAATTATGTCTAATTAAGATTAACTCTAGTTTTAAGACTAACCCCACGACGATCAAAATAAATTACTTGTAACTACCTAAGATCGCATTTCTATTCCTCCCTTTTTGCGTTATTCCTAGAATTATACCAACTGCTCTAAACACCGTCATATCAAAGATTCCATTAAATTACAACTGGACTTACAATAATACCTCTACATGATGGCCAATGATGGCCGATGATGGCGCATGATGGGCTATCATACGCCACTATGCCCACTACGCGCTGGGCCATCCGTAGTGGGCCATCCGTAGTAGGCATAGTTGCGTATGGTGGCGGATGATGACGTTAATGGCCCGTGATGGATCCACTACACGTTGGCCGTTGATGGGCCAGCGCTGGCCATTGGTCGGCAAAGTGCGGCTCCAGAGCAGCATGCGGCTCTTTGGCCCCTTAAGTGCGGCTCTGGCACAAATATCCACGAGCAGACACAACAGTCTTGTCTACAGTAGTCGGCGCTTTTCGTGCCTGTAAGTTGCGCGCGCGTTTACAAATGTACCTTCCTGAAGAATAAAGTTGTTGTATTTTCATCCAGCTGCACATTCAACGAGTATTTTTGTCATCAATTTTAAAATGGCAATAATTTTGTATTGGTGGCTTTTGAAATAAACGGAATTTAAATTTTTTTATTGCTGCCCTATTCATATGTCTACCAAAAAGAAGCAAAGAAAAACGGAAGATGAAAACCGTGAACTTAGAGTTGAGTGGAACGAGACTTTAGCGTTTATTCCAAACTTAAATGACCATCGGACGTGTCTTATTTGTAAGGAACAATTCGCGCATAACAAGAAGTCAAATTTGGAGGGACACTTTACAGTTAAACACGCGTCATTTAGCACTAAATATCATCACGGTGATGCAAGGAAGAAAGCAGTTGAGGAACTTCAGAAGAGTCAAGAGATATCAACTTCTGTATATAATAACTGGATGCAATCTTCCAACAATATTAATATGGCAAGTTTTGTTGTTAGACAAAAGATTGCTAAGAGGGGGAAATCGTATACAGACGGTGAATACATAAAAAGTTGATTTATAAATGCATCTGAAGAGCTATTTCGGGATTTTAAGAATAAAGCAGATATTCTTTAAAAAAATAATATTTATGATTGTCTGCCAAAACAATGAATGATAGAACAATTAAAATCTCTTCAAAAATTCGAAAAAAAAACCCGTTAATGCTACGATAACAGATTTGAAATTTTCTCCTTTTGGCATTGACATTGTTAACTTTGAAATACAATTGCTGGATTTGAAAAACAAGGAAATATGGCAAAATTTGAACGTCTTTGTGTTGATTTGGAAATACTAGAGAAGAATTTATGGAGCTATAAATTTTAATGTCTTTATGTTGATTTGGAAATACTGGAGAGTGAACAAATGTGAACTTCGTTCACATCACAATTAGTCTGCTTTAAAAGACCTGGAGAAGGAAGACATGATCATGTTCAACCCCTGGAATAGTATGACTCCTATGATCAGCTGAAAAACTCTCGTTTGCTCTTCTTTTCCTTTTTGGTTCTACATATTCATGCGAGCAATATTTTTCAAGCATGAATTTTATCAAGAGTAAACTGAGAAGTCGTCTTATTGATGAGAACCCGGAATCGTGCCTAAAATTAAAAACAACAATACACAAACCTGACATACTCAAACTTTCCAAGGAGATGCAAGAACATTGTTCGCATTAAGTGTTTGTCAGTCATTGTCTACATTGTTACACTTCTTTTTATCAATAAATAAAATCGTTATTAAGTACGAAATCAAGTTTTATTCAGTGTACCCGTAGGTCTAAAATTATAATAAAGGTTTACTAAATTAATAAACAGATTTGGCTCTCAACTTTTTTTTAACCGTTGTAATGTACATTTTTGACTCTTTGGCGAAAAAGTTTACCGACCACTGGCCAGATAATGGCCCATCAACGGCCATCATGTAGAGTTACCATAAGACAAGCGAAAAAAGGCAATTCGTTTCTGGTTTATATTGTATTGTAGAGTATATTGTCCTTGATCGTGGTATCTGGTATATCTCTGATATGATCATGGTCCTGTCAATGTCAATACACTTTTTCAGCTTTGTTCTGACATAAGTGGTCGATATAATATTATGAATTGAGAATTCTTTGTTAGTAAAAAAATATTTGAGTGTTGTGGGTGAATCCTTTCGATGCGGTCGTCAATCTGATATAAATTCATAATTAACACCATATCCCCGATAAATCAAAATGATTAATACAAAAGTGGCCCTGCTGTGTTTTGTCCTGATACTAATTTGTTCAACCTTTTTTGCAAATATTGCCCAACAAATTGATTTTGACATACATCAGACGACGAGTTCCAAGTTCGATATAAATAGTAATAGTAAAAAATATGAGAATTTATCCACCATCGGAGAATCTTCAGATCAACTGATGTGGTTTATCCAGGCATGTTTATTCACTAAAATTACTAACGAAATAATTGCAAATCAAGTTACCCTCTCGTGTGTTATGTTATTATTTATTAAATACCTTCCCAGTAAAAAAGCTCAAACGTTATATTATGACTAATTTGATGCAAAGTCTGTACTTTTAGAGCCTGCTTCCTGAATTTTGTTCCCTTCAGTTACAGACCATCATTATTGGGACCTTTTTAAACTATTATGAGACCCTTTTAACCTTTGGATCACCGAGTATCCGCGATCTAATACTTACGTAGTGTGCTGAGGGTAATTTTCTGCGCGGTCCGCCTGAATCTACTTTCCTAATAACTTACTTGTTTTTTTTGCAAAATGATGTTTTTGTAAATTGTACCGTCTTACCAGATAATGTGTTCACGTATTTATAAAAATTGAATATATATCATTAGAAGTGTACTCAGAATAGCTATATATTCATAGAAATGATTTTTTGACATTGTTGATCGGTTACACCGGTGTTCAACGGATACAAATTTTGCTTATCCGATGGGCAATTCCGGCACACTAAAAGTTAAAGGACACTTCCGAAAATTTCATTATATTTGAAAGTTAAATTATAAGTGGAGCCGTTCCGGGATTGAGTACCTTGGAGTTTAAGCTTTTTTAATTTAATAATAATAGACTTGCTCTTTCGATTCCATATAATAATGCATGTGTTCTTTCTCATCAGATAAACTTCCGTTAACTGAAATTTTATTAGTATAATATTAGTGAAGCATTTACTTCTAAAAAACGAAACTAAACTGTTTGCCTGTTTTAGATTTCGGATTTGCATTTAAGTATATTCCGTGATCCTCAAAGGACAATGGAATTACAAGAGTTTTGCTGCTCGACCATAGATGTAATTAAGCCGTCTGCGGTAATAGCGTCGGGAGATTTGACGGATGCCAAGCACTGGGACAACATGGGGTCGGGACAGTACAAGGAGGAATGGATTGCATATGCAGATGCCCTGAAAACTTGTAAAGTGAGGGAGAAAACATTATGGCTTGATATAAGGGGGAACCATGGTATGCTCCTCTAACAATCATTGAACTCAACCATCATAACCCCACGTAATCAAACAATTACCGCATAATTTTCAAAGCTGTCATTTAAACAACTTTTTGGTCATTATAAGATAAGATTATACACTCGCAATGAGTTAGAACCAACTCGTTTTGATTATTTTGAATGGCATTAAGCTATGCATGCTCCAATACTGCCGTCGTAAGTAAAAACACAGTATCTTCCTTGGAACTCTCAACTAGATACTGTGCTTTTACGTACCACAGCAGAATAACACTGCACTATTTATTTTGTATGTTGATAATATTTTTGCTATTGAGTGTATGTTTGAGATTGATAAGCAATTAATTTGATTGATTGATATCTTGTTTTCCAATTAAGCCATATTTACAATCTACATACCATGTATTTATTTCCCTTATTAATATTAAAACTGATTTATTTCCCACGTTTGAGATTATTTTGAATATTATTTCACCATCCTTTTACTTTTTAGACAACTTCAATGTTCCCGGTTGGAAATCGGAAACAAATTATTTCCGATACTATTCCGTGCAAGGTTATACCAATCCACGGTCATACATGCAGATACTGAAGAAGGGTGGGCAGAAGTTTGCCTTTGTGGCACTGGATGCCTGCCTGGAGCCTGGGCCGAGGAGACCATTTAACTTCATCGGGATGCTGACTAGCGATAACGTGAATGAAGTCAAAACCTTGCTCAATAACGCTGAAGAGATGAAAGTCGATCATACAATATGGTAGTAAATATGGAAATATGTAATCGTTTCATGTTATATTTCTAACTGTTACGTAATCACTGTAATCAGTTATTCTTTTATAGGTGTGTTCATTCTTTTATTGTTATTTCTATGACCTTAGTGATGTTTCATTTGAATGACTTCGATAGGGTTAAGAACAAATGCCTTATAATATGGTTGATCAATAAACCAGAAAAAAAAGATTAATTAGCGCACCTCCCTCGTTCATGCAGAAAGAATTACACGGATTAGGGCAATTGAACTATCGAATTAGGTAATTAACTCTCAATATTAATATTTTGTTCACAGGTTTGGTCACTATCCGACATCGTGTATTATATCTCTCGAGAAGGAATCGGCGAGGAATCTTATTGGAGACGTGGAGACCTCCAAGGTGTATCTGTGTGGGCATTTGCATCAGATGGGTGGCCTCATCAAGAAGATGTACACACTGCAGAAACCTGGATTCCTCGAGCTGGAGCTGGGCGATTGGAAGGACAATAGAGTGTAAGTACCATTTCCAATAACCCTGTTTTTAAATTACTTTATTTTAGTTCCTAATTGTTTCTTTACGTACAGATGTGCATTGTGCATGCTCATTGAGTAATTTGTGAAGTTTTCCACCTTAGCAAACACTATATTTGCAGTTTTCTATTGAGTAAGTACAATTTATCCCTTTAAGCTTTTGTTCCCTATACCAATACATGCATGGACAAACATGTAATACTCATTTTACGCATTAAGATTTTATTTTTTCTTTGTGTTATTTTTATGACCAAAACATATGGTTGTTAGTTTATTAGAAAACCTATTAAAATTTTCACAATAATAGAATGTTATGTTGATTCAGTCACAATAAATTTAATTTGTTTGAAAGTAACCTTTTGAAAGCTAGGATTTTCGGCAGAGAAATCGCTAAAATCAGGAGCGTTTTCCGTGTTTGCCACGCAGTGCGCCAGCTGAGTGTAATTTCGTAATTAATGACATGTTTTTTGCAAAATTATGCTTTTGTGAATGGTACCATCTTACCAGGGAATGTGTTTATTTATTTCCCCAGAATAGCTTAACATATTTAGAGAAATTATTTTTTTCTGTCTCATGTTACAAAAAAGGTAAAGAAATACAAGTTTTACTATATTTTCCATAATGTTAAATAAGTGGCCTTCACAATAAAAATAAAATAATACGAAATTTTCCTGTAATAAGTACAGTAATATGACTTTGAAAACTGGGAATATTTTTTGCGAGTCAGGATATTATTTATTTTTCAATTCGCGTGCAAATGAGAAGTGAAAATATTTAAATCAGTATTATTCAATTGCCAAGTATTGTACGTACACATTTAAAGCTCCAAATCCCTTAAGAACCTGACCTATTCCAAATCGACTCTACAGTGTGACGCATTAAGGTGTGTTGGCGTTTCATAAGTTGAAGTCCTTTTGTGAAGTTAACTGCATATTTTTCCGTTTTAGGATCCGCCTTGCAGCGTTCGACCACGGTCTTTTTAATTTCATAGACATTCGGCATGGTGATTGGCCAATCGTTCTCGTAACCAATCCAAAGAATGCCGTGTACGCTCTACCCAAGAGGGAACCACTCGGTCAAATGCTGACTTCCACACACATAAGACTGTTGGCATTCTCAATATCACCTATTGTTTCCGTGGAAGTGAAAATTGATAATGGGAAATGGAGAAAATGTTCCAATGTAAATGGCCCTTTGTATACTTCTCCCTGGGAACCTTTGCAGTATCAGGAAGGCGTCCACACTGTCTATGCCAATGTCCAAGATGAACAAGGACGGAATAATATCGTGGAGCAGCCCTTTTCCATTGATGCAACCAAAATAAACTTTGGGCTTTTAGCCAAACTTGTTTTGATGTTAGATGCCTCTATAATTGTGAGTCATGCAAGTGTTTTTAAATATCATTTGCCTTTATACATGCCATTGAGTTGGAAAATTCATATTCAGTTCTAACTACTAGCAAAAAACTACAAGCTGTTATTAATTATACAGTGCAGAATTTTCAACCCAAGTGTGTTTGAAATCCATATTTTTAAAAAGAAATAATCAATGTTTTCCTTCCCATGATTATTGTAACTCTTACAAAGATTTAAGCTGTTATTTTTGAGATTTTTTATGACCTTCTATAGCTCCTTTACTCAGTGGTGTCATTATGACACATTTTTTTGTAATTTGTTAAAAAAGATGTGTAATTATTAAAAATAAATTATTCGTAAAAGCATTTACTTCGTGGCATGCCATAATTGGACATATTTATGCAGAAAGTGTCCAACCTACAAATTGCCAAAATCGACTTTTTCATGTTTTTCTAAAAGATTTTTATATGCTAAATACATCCAAGCTCCAAATGCAATAAATTTTTGTTAATCCAAATTTATATTAATCCGCATTGCAGTTATCGGAATTAAATTGACTTCCATGCAGTTTGAAAGTTTTCTGCTGTTTATAGTTTACAAAATATTAACTTATATTAAAATAAAAACTTAAATATTAACAATAATATTGTTAGAAAACATCCAAAGTGGTGTAAAAAAGTTTTATTCACTCCACAAATTTCGTAATATGAGTTTGTTTTGTCAATTTTTTAAATGCTTTTTTCTCGGTTTCATCTTTTTTAGGTTGGATGATTTCTGCATAACTACATCCAATTATGATATTAACACATACATTTGTTTTGAACCACTTCAATTTAATAAAATGACCGACCGGTCTTGTCGAGACTGAAATTCCTAAATATAGAAACGTCTGAAAAACGTTTTTCCTGACCAAGGAAGGGTACTTCCGAAACTGGTCGATCATTGTGTTAAATTTAAGTCTTTTAAAACAAATTTATGTGTTTATATTATAAAAAATGAATTATTTACAATTTCCGTAACAACGGGTTTTCAACAAAAAGCACATCACTCTCAAACACCAGTTTATTTATAAAGACATTCAATAGGTTTCTGGAAATGATTTTATTTTGGACAAAGAGTTATCAGAAACCTTTGCTGCAAGGACAGCTGCATGAAACTGCATTTACTCCTTTGTGTAGAGTAGAGTCATCACTAAAATAAACACGTGCGTATCTTCTGTTGCTTTGTGTGAGTTTGAGCAAAATTATTACACATGCATATTGTTTTTAATTAATAAAGAATGCATTCCATTTTAATGCGTCGAGTCCAATTAGGTTTGACTCGTTCAATTTTTATACATGTGTACATACTTGCAATTACAATGTATTTTGGCTACTACATATTGATATGTTCATAATTATTTTTTGTGTTCCAGTTCCAATGCCTTTTTGGCACAATGCTGTTGATCAGCACAATCCCACTCATCATCTTAAGATATTACCACAAGAAGATTATCAGCGGGAACATGAAAAGGCCGAGAATGAAGAATAACTTCTTGTACAGTTGTGTCAGAAAGATGTGGGTTCTAGCCACTGTGGACCATTTGTTCTACCCTCTCATCGTGTACGATCTTTACCTCTGCCTCGGTCCCTGGGCGGTTGGGGAGGTGATGGAGGGATATATCGGAGCGGTCTTTGCATGGGGAGTGCTTGTAAATGGAGTATTCATTCCTGGCTCATTCACCTATGTCTATGGATTTTTACAGCTGTTTGTTTGCCAATTTCCATTGACGCTCTTTTTAGCTCATCATGTTGATAAACAGTAAGTTAGATGTTTTATTGTTTTTTAATAAATCCAATAAAATCTCACTAATCTCGCACTTCCAGCACTTCCCTTAATCTGGCGCTATCTAAATTAAGGTCTAAGTGTGACAAAACAATTGTTTATTCAAGTTTATTTTAGTAAATAATATGAAAGTATTATATTTTGCTAATACCCATTAAATTTGACTGATTTTTTAAATTCGTATTTGTAGGAAATACATACATATTAGACAAATAAGCCCCAAAAATTTTTAAATTTTCGTTAGAGTTGAAAATCTTCAAGAAACCAATTCATATAAAATTATTCATTTCAAAGCAGCGGTAATACGATCTTCGAAAAACCACTGATCTCTGGAAAATTGACACAGATAAATCCTTTGGTGGTTTTCAGCTGTTTTAAGCGGTTTCACTTTCCTATGACTCACTATGTTATCTTAAAAACACACATACATCTTTACATATGTTCATATGAACGGTCCCAACGAACAATGCCGGATGTGCAAATGGTAACTTCTTATTAGAGCTGTTCAAAGTTTCGTTTCTATGTGTTTAGAGTTTCACGTCTGCATTTTTATTATTTTTGAGCTAAAGAAATATAGTGTTGTTTTTGATATTTTGCATAAACCTCTATTTATTTTTAAATTTTTTTTTTTTGTATTTACTTTATTTTTTATTTTATTTTTTTATTTATTAACTTTTTTTTATATAGATACTTATATAGATATTTATTTTAATATAGATACTTGCAGAACTTAATAATAACATTATTCAATTTGATTTTCATTAAATTAAAAAAAAATAATTAAATGGAGTTCTACGAATTAAACACAAAAACAATTATTTTTATAAACAATAATTATTAGCCTGAAACACTCATCCAAATTTGAAAAAAACCTTTCCGAGAAAAGATAAATGTCGCCGACAGGACTCGAACCTGCACCCTTCTGATTGCCGGTCAGATGCTCTACCGTTGAGCTACGTCAATTTGGATGAGTGTTTCAGGCTAATAATTATTGTTTTTAAAAATAATTGTTACTCTTTGCGCTACGCACAAAAATCTTGTCTTAAAAACTTTAGTTTATCAATTAACAAAAACAATTAATAATATATGTATACTCTATTTATTTCGTTGGAAAAACATAATATTGCAACTACTACAGCTCTTTTGTAAAGTTACCAATTTACACATCTGACATTGTTGGTTGGAACCGTCTATATATTCTATGGTCTCCGTGGTTGAGCGGTTATGTTCCTTAGCTACGAATCCGGAGGTCGCTGGTTCAAATCCCGATATGCGCAAGTTAAATTTTATTTGGTTAAATTGTGTTATTTCATAATTTACTCATTTTAAATAATATGTTATATATTGTATGTATATTTGTGGCACGTTCCAGAGTGGTAGATACTGTTAGTCACGCCCTTGTGAAAGACCATTTAAAATTGAAACTTTGCTTAAATGTTTGGTGACCAGATCTGAATAGCCAGGTACATTCCCACCTTCCTTTTCCCCATCTCCTTCCCCACCTCAATACCTTCAGCCTCACAACATACCCCAATTGGAGATGCCATAGTCTCACTGGATCCAGACGGTTGGGAGCAGCAGGGACTCTTGTGTGGTATCTGGAAATTCCACTAATCTGGCATCTTTAGATTTTATATGTTGCCGAATAAGTGACATTCTACTGTAATTAATAATTAAACAATTATTGTACTTTTTTATTTTTTTTTATTTATTTATCTACACAATCTCAATGTTGTATGGTACTGGGCCTGTCTCACTAGGAGAACTTTTATTTAGAGCGGGCAAAGTTTACAATTTACATTTTACTTCCAAAGTTTAAAATATTCAATGTTTTCTTTAAAAACAAATGATTTTCATAAATATGTATATCGTTGTCAGTGGCGTGCATTGCTCCTTGACGAAGATTAGGCCGTAGCTTTTTAGGTGTCGATTATCATTATTCATCACACCATAACGCTTGAATGATGAGACTCTCAAGGCAAATTGCCATGCTCTTAAGGTAAAAATGGCAAATTCAAATATTTAGCTAAGCAAAAACATTATTTTACCGTAGAACGAACGATTATTAAATACCAATTTTCTCAAATTTCTTGAAAAATTTTCAGAAATTTGGAAAAAGAAAGGTAGGCACAGCTTTTCAGCCTTTATGAGCTGCATGCCACTGTCGTGTGCATTCATCGAAGACTGGTCAAATTAAAATCCCTCTCCGTTGGTAAACTAAACTAAGTCCTTACATATATGAAACAAAATACACTTTATGTAAAAATATCCTAACTTGCGTAACTATGAGCCTGCATCCATGCAAAAATCCCCAATCTCAATCTGACAACAAAAAAGGTCTTTGACTCGGCCACTTTTCGTTGTATGCTCCCGATAAGGATTTATGTACCGGGTAAAACCGAACAGTGACGAAACAGAACATGATAAAAGATTATGTTACGTTGGGTTTATTTTTTTATTTGCTTGTTCTTTTTTGTCATGAATGACAAAATAAATACATGTATTTTAAATTTGATTAAAAAATATTTTTGTTTTATATTTTTAGATTTCAACATCACCATTTACAAAAACGTCTCAGCGTTTCCAAAATATCATTTGTGTTCGGCCACCTGCCTTTTATATTTGTGATTTCAATGAACATGCTGTTTGCGTACTTCTTCTTCCTGGCGTACGGAGTGGTGGCCTTCCTCCTGGGCCCTCTGCGCTCCTGGTCCGTTTTGCTGAATGCATATCTCTGGTATAAGACGGTTAGCATCCAGCCTAAGTATACAAGGTGAGCTTTGCTCTAATTATTAAATAAGTCCCTTTCTTTTTGTTATTATGTATTTTTCTTCCATGTATACTCCACCTAAAAATTTCCAAATCCCCTTTGGGACTATAATAAGATAACCATTAAACAATTGCAGCGCCCTCCATTTTTGACATTTCGAAAAAAGTTCGAAAAATTCAAAAGCAATCCGAGTATGTAAGGTATTGTTAAACTTTTTAATGATATTTTACACCAGAAAATCAGAACTATGTAATACAAGGTGTCCGGGGGTAAAGTGTAGTAACTTTGGGAGGCGATTTTACATGATAGTACAAGTATAAAAGATGTACAACTTTTTTTTTAAATTACAATATTATGGTATTTTTCAGGTTAAAATGTTTAATTGTTAGTATGGAAAATTTTTTCTTTTTATGGGGATAAATATTTTTGTATGGAGGAAAAAGCAATCGAATTTCGAAAAGGGTTATTTATCTTTTTTACTTGTACATCATCAAATAACAAGGTTCCATCTGACACGGCAATATTGTGCGATATTGCGCTCTAGAGAGAGTAACTTTAAGGCTCATTATTGCATTTATTTTATGTTTTTCATTTTCTTTCTTTTTTTCATTTTATTTAATTTTCTTTTTTGTATATGTTCATATTTTTATACTCTTATTTTACTTATTTTATTTACCATATCTCATATAATATGGCAGATTGGGTTTGCACTATCCACCCAGTCCTGCTGGATTAAAAACTTAAATAAATAACATTGCCGTGTCAGATGGTACCTTGTATTTCAGAAGGGTTTTCATTTTTGGACATATTGCCTGTTTTATGTACTAAAATGAAGTTAAAATAAAACATGGAATCCCGAAATTACTGCACTTTATCTCTGGATACCCTGTATATAAGTTATTTCTCCACAATATTTGAACTTGTGTTGAACCTTTTGAATGGTTTTGGACAATAATATATTATATGTATATAATTCCTATATATATTATGGTGATACATATTTAATTTAATATTATTTAACGCTTTTCTTTATATTTTCAGTGAGGCGGCTAATATTTGGGTTCCAAATAACTTTCGGCAGCGTACAAAGAGCACCCTTGACTTGAACAGTTAATTTAGATGAGTATTATTCATGTAAAATATACAATTATCCATAAGATGACGTATTGGTATAAATTTTTTTACATACATATGTTACTTCTCATAAGAATCAGACCCCCATATTTATTTTGAATGAATATGGTGAATAATTTAACATTACTCTAATATGTATGTACACAACGGGTTAAGTGCACAATTTTTTTTTCCGAAAAAAGAAAACCCTGAAAATTTAAATACGCATTTTTTTCTCTATTTTTTAACACCAAATTTTTAATAATCCCTCACTTATGCACCTATCTCATTATTTCTAGTCGTAAGAGATTATAATACGTAGTATTATCTCCATAACTTAAATTGAGTTGGAGTCGCTTCATGTTCATAATTGACTGAAATATCTTTGAATGAAATTAAACCTGTAAGAGTACAGGAGGCAAACGTGAAAGTCGCCTGAATCTGAATGTTAAAATTAAGATTTCATGGGTTGTACCACTTTACCGAAATAACCTTCCTTAAAAAAGTTAATATATGTACATATATCATCCCTTTTTGGAGATGGGGAAGACGAAGATTGGAAAGTTCCTGGCTATACATAGGGCGAGCCAAAAGTTTTTGAGGGAGGGGAATGCGGTAAGCAGAACGCGGGAGTTTGGTTCTTGGAATTTTTTTAGCCGTGGATCGCTTCACAGGGGAACAACGTGATTTCTATATAAAACAGTTTTACAAACAACAATTCCTATGCGATTGTTCTGCACCTGTTTCGTACACAATTTAAATCAGTGTCCCAGTGTAAACTTCATTAAATCATTGATCAAGAAGTTAGAAGAGACTGGATCAATCCTAATTGAGAAAACAAACAGGAAGGCCACTGAGAAGGAGGAGCCAAGAGAACGTCGTGCAACCTAACGCGTCTCAAGGAGAAGATCCGGGCTTGTCAATGAGCAACTCATCGGTGATGAAGGACGTTTTCCTTAACAAACTGATATCGCGAAGAGGCGAAATCCCATGGCCCTTCCGCAGGCCAGACTTCACACCCTGATTTTTTATGGGGTTATCTCGAAAGTCATACCTGTACATGAATAAAACAACCACAATATCCCATCTAACGGCGAATATTCATCAAAAGATCCTCAAATGATTTACTTTTGTATAAATAAACATTCGTTTTCGTACGACTTGTAGTTTTTTTTTTAATTGAGTTTGCAAAAGTACAAAAACTTATGGCTCGCCCTATAGAACGTTTCGATTCTGAATACTCTTTTACCTGGGCGATACTGATAGTAACTATACGACACTGCATGTTTTCCACCTGCGCCATTCATTTTGTAAAAGTTTATATCCATAATTAATTAATGTAGGTATGTACCTATTTCTAACATGGTTTTGACTCTTTCATCCCAATTTACCAGGGTGATATTTTGTAATACATTGTAATTATTATTTATCAGATTAAGGGGCTATTTCACTACATCTCAATAAGCACTATTTGTAGAATAGAAATATATTTGCGGTTCACATACTCTCAATAACGCTATATGACATAAAAATCTGACATAACTTAACTTGAACTCGAACTGACAAATAACAGCTATTTATCAGATTTAAAGATGGCACCAAGCGTCAAAACATCAAAACATCAAAACATTCTGACAGCTGCTGGTGAAGTGAGCCGATTATTGAGGTTATTGTAGATTTTACCATTTGATTTGAAGATGCAGAAGCATACGACAGGGTGGCAATGCGAAGACCACAAGTTTTTTTGGAGATATTGTATGATGTTGACCGCGATTGATTGCAATTTCGACTCACAAAGAATGCTGCGAATATAATCCACGACCAAATCAAAGACTAAATCTGTCCAAGGACTACCCGATATGTATCTGACTCTGCATATTTACCGTACTTTTAATATACACCCTCAAAATATATCACCGAATATTTGTACTTACCCGCAGCATATTCATTTGGCCTGTTCATATGATCAAAGATATTCAACAAACAGTTTATTGAGATATAGTGAAGTCGCCCCTAATAATGACGAATAAGTATTGATTAGACTTAGTGATTCGTATCTGTATGATATTTCACACAGCCGACTGACGAGTTACCTGCTACAGGCACACTGATATTAATTATATACAATAATTCAAGATGCTTACAAATGTGTAATGTATGTATCTCAAATATATATTTCATTTGAACTGTAAAATCTGTAAATACTAAGATTACCATTCATTTTATTTTCTATGATTTATACACCCAACTTTTAAATAATACGTATTTCTGAACAGTGAATTTTAATTTTTTCAATAATAAATATGAGCAAAACGAAAGTGCTCTATTGATTATGATTTTGGACTAATTTCTATGCCACTGTTTTTTGTAAAATTACTGTACTTTGGTAAAATTTAATGACCTTGCACATATGTTGCTTTATTTTAGTTTTAACTGGGCTTTAATTAAATAAACATTGGGGTATTTACATTTTCCGTTTCGTTTACATTCACCGATGTTGCCAACCTTTACATAGGTACTTTCAAAAAAATTAATTTATATTTTCATGGTATGCTCTAATACAGTATTTCCCAAATGATGCGTTGCATATAAAACGAAAACATTGAGTTTTTCTTTTTATCACGAAAGTCAACAATACATTGAATAAATTAATTAAGATGAACCTTTTAACTCTAAAAGGTTTTTTTTCTAACAATAATATACTCATGATACCGCTTTAATAGTTTGCTTTCTTTCAATTTTTGTAATTTTCTTTATTGTAATATATTTATAGAACTGTATTGACATTTAAATCTGTTTTATTTAATCACTGAAGAGAAAAACCGATGAAAGTGTGCTATGAGCGTGTCCGTGTCCCCGAAATAACCAATTTTTTCCTTACTTAAATTTTCAAATATCAGCATTTTTTCTTCAACGGATAATCAATTGCAATGGCCTGTCGGTGGCCAACAAGTCGAAAGATCTTAAGTAAATTGTGCGCCATGAGTTTTCTTTCAAATTGGTACATATCACACTTCTTGGGATTATCTGATCAGTTGTTAATTGCCATCTATCTAAATTATGGGTTCTACAATCAAAATATTTGTTTTTAATCATTGAAATATTAACAATAATTACAATAAGGTTTGTAAGCCTCAATAAGTTTTTCCAAAAAAAATACAAAAGGGTTTTGCAACACTCTCCTCCGTCTTTAATGTTTTAAATCATCCGCACAAAATTACAAGTTTTTTTTTACATGTTCTTTCACATATCAGAATAGTTAAAACAATAGCATTATAGTTTTATTTTTTTTAAAAGGTAATTTTTTCGCCTGCGGTGCTTTGTGTTGCGATGTGTGTCTCACATTTCAGAATGATAAAAACTGCATTTTATATTTTGACACTAATAAAGGTTTTTTTCGCCTGTGGCGCTTTTGTATGCGACTGTAGGTGATAAAAAAAAATAAGTGGGTCACGGAGGAGAAGCATTAAAATAACCCGGTCACGGGAAAAAAGTTTGTGAAACACTTCTCTAATATACAACAAGTCTTTTTGGGACAAAATGTCAATATTGAAAATAATAAAGATTAATTAAATTTCTATATATGTACACAGTATACGGAAAACAATGTGAAACGTAATTATTTATAGATGAAGAATGTAAAACCTGTAGGTTGATTTATGGATTATCGTTTGTGATTTGTTTTTTTTTTTAAGATTTTATTTATGTTTAAGTATCCAGATAGAACTGTTTCCTGTCATTCTGGGATACCTCTTTACTAATTATTTATTTAATTTTTATTACACATCCACTGCACATACCAAATATTATTAAATAATCTACCGCAGACCTCATTATTGCACTTTTTTTTAATTTTAAGTGCCTGATTTTACATTCACTTTATATTTGGCCGCCATTTTGTGTAATGATAGTAGAGTATGGTCGCATTAGATTAGATGAAATAACATTGCTTTAGTCCCAATGTCTACCAACCAAAGCAGAAGTTGACTTATATATTTTTTTATTGTTCCTCGTCGTGGCTGTAAAATCATTTTTTGTAAGGTTAATTTAACAAATTCAACACCCAGCGGAAGGCAACTGAAATAATTTGTCATTGTGTTTTTGAGAACCTCCCAACTTAAGGGCGAGCACTCAAAAATGGTCCTAAACATCACTTTGCAGGTTGCTAAGCAATAACACATTTAAAAAAAAAATTGTAAGTTCTGTAAGTGTTGTAGTTTTTTTTATTATTGTGACAGCTGTTTCGGCGTACCTCACAGAAGAGAGAATCTATTATCACAATTATTTTTTCTGTGAATCGGTTTCACCAGTGATAAATCGTTTTAGGTACCATAAAAATTGAAATTGGCGGGGTGTAAATAGAATCATATACATAAGTCGTCTCAACGTGGCTAAACCACACTTTTAAAATAGCTTTGAATGCCGAAGCAGCTGTTACAATAATAAAAACTAAAACATCATTAAATTTGATTTAATTTTTATGTATTAAATGAAATTCTACGAATTAAACACAAAAAGGATTAGTAATACCACAAGTGATATTTATCTGTAAATTTTATACAAGCGGGTAGGAAAATGTAGAGGCATCTCTAGTAATTTTACATCCAATGAACTAAACCTATTTTCCAACATTTTGGGGTGTATTTCATAGAATTTCAAGATTACAGTTTGAGGATTATTGTCTTTTGAAACCTTATACATTTTCATAATTACCCGTATAAAATTTATAGATAAATCAGTATTTCTTCAGTTAGCAACCTGCAAAATATGTATTTGTGGGTACTGACCGTTAAATCGTTTGTGGACCGTTGCATTACAGAGACCTCTAGTGTTAGTTATCAAACTATGTATGAAAGATGTTTTTTTTTGTGCATAAAATTGTAATAATAATAATAATAATAATCGGATGATTTTTATAGCGCCGTTTTTGTGAAAAATCACCTCAAGGGCGCTACCTGCTGATCTATTGAAAAACAGTTCTTTTGGACCCCAACCTTTTTGTTTCGTATTTTGTATGGCAAAAGGAGGACTGGTTAGTCTGGCACTAATATTAACTAATGTCTTTTTTGTTTTGTTTTGATGTTGAATTGTGGCATTGATTGTATACAAAGAAAATTTTATTTAGATATTAACCCTTTCCACGCGTCAAAAATATGTATGACTTCTGTCACACGCGGGGCTCTTTAAACTATAGAAGCTGTGCGGCGCATGGGTGAGCCGCCTTCGTACAGGGCATGTATGGTGCGAAGCAAGGGAGCGTTTCCCGCGTCTATAAGGTTAACATTCTAACGTTGAGGGCAACCAATTACCGATGATTTAATCATCTAGCTTCACTAATTGATTTCAAACGGGGACGAGTCGTGATTTTTAAAGATAGTCATTACTTTTAAAAATTGATGATTGTTATTTCATTGCCGGAAGAGTGATGAATAGCTTGAGTATAAAAAAAAATTATGTTTGGTGTAAAAATACAAACTGATATTTTTTTATTTTGAAAATTGGTAAAATTGGAAGAAAAATCGTGGCACGCCACTGATAAGGAGTGATTTTAAGTTAAAGAATAGACATACATGTTATGTCAAAATATGTATGCCAAATTATTGTTTCGTATTTCACCAGCTTATATGTACTAGAGGTGGGCGTTTCAATTTCTTTTTTAAAATAACCGAAGCTGTTTCGGTTTCTCAAAATAAACGGTTACTTGAAATCGTTTAAAAAAAAATAATTTTAGGAACTTTTATATATTTATAAAAATTGTTTATATCTAGATTTCTAGTAAGTAGTTTCCCCAGAATAGCTGCTCATATCCAGAGAAATTATTTTTTGACATTGTCGATCAGAATGCCCGGTGTCCAACGGATACAAATTTTTGTTTTCCGATGGGCAATTCCTGCGCACTAAAAGTTAAAAACGAATTGTGTCAGAAGAAGGTACTATTATACATTACCTAATATGTTTCTGTATCTGTTTGTATATAATAAGACAAACAAAAATTTGTAGAGCGCCCTTGGGTGATTTTTCACAAATACGGCGCTATACAAATCATCCAATTATTATTATTAAGTTAATAAAATATGGGGACGGGTTCGGGATCGACTTCGGCAATAATAATAAATACACAAATAAACGTATAATATACACAATTATGACAAAAGAAAACCACCCGCCACTCACATGTATTTAAATAACGAAATGCGTTTTCAAATTAGATACCCACAGCAGATTCAATACGATATACTCGTCTTACAATATATTATACAATATTATCCCCAGTACTTTCAAAATGCAACTGACTAATAATAATAACCCCTTTTCAAGAAATAATAATAATAATTATTATTTTACTTGAAACGAGTCGGCGTTCTTGTAAACATTCAGTTTTTAATTACCTAGCCAGCTTAAGTGAAGGCGAATTGTAAAAACACGTACGCTTTGTTTACTGAGCCACAATTCACTACGGTAAAAGGTTCACCCTTTTTTCTACGTTACTAAAATTAGCTGATGGACAGATATCAAGCTTGTCGTAAAAAGTGCCATGTATTTTGTGCGTCCCTAAAATTAAATTAAGAGCTGGATAAAACTTTTTGCGTATATCGGTCAAATTAGTTGATATTTCACAATACGCGAAAGTAAATGTCGTGGCATGTATTCTCCTTAGGCGTCTTTCCTTATCGGTCCGTTCAATCTAGTCTATCTCAAATATTAAATAAAAGAAAGCGTTTCGCGTGAACTGTTATCAAGCGTTTCGGCTTACGACGATGAATCGCGTTTAGTGTTGCGGGCGGGCGTTACATTTTTTAAAACGTTTACGACGGGTATGATGAGTTTGGTAAAGTGTTGCGGGGAGCTGTTTTAAATGTTCCGTGCGTAATTCTCAACCGAATTGTGCTCTACAGGAATCATTTTGCGCGGGGGTTTATTGCGAACGTAGTTATACTTTTTTTTTTAAACGGTTTTTCTAAAATCCTCGAAACGGTTGCAACCGTTTCCGAACTTAAACGCCTTCGAAAAAACGGTTTTACGTTTTTTACTCACCTCTAATATGTACATATATTATGGTACCCAATACTCAATGTAAACACATAATTGCTTTGCAATAACTAATTTACAATTACATAGTTCAATGTGAATTACTCGATCGGGTCCTAGTTCACTAGATGTAAACCACATAATGGTTTAAAACAAAATTGTAATTAATTATGTAGGTGCATACCTACCAGGCAGTGGCGTGCATTGCTTTATGACCAAAGGTAGGCTGTGGGTAACTTTTCGTGTTCTGACATGATTGTGCATTGAATATATTGAAAAAATAAAAATAAAATAAATTTTATCTTCCACAAATTTTTGTGGACAACTGAATAAATGAGCATACAAGTTCCAAAATTCATCGAAAATACATTTTAAAAAAATGTCTTTTTATGTTTCCTTTTTCTTAGGGTAGGCATATCTTTTCAGCCTTTATAGACTGCACACTACTGCTACCAGACTTAGCATGGTTAAACGGTTTGCCTACCTAATTAATTCTTATTTCTTTAGATTCTACAGTCTTCTTGTGACTAAAATCTGTTGTACCTGTACTATTAATTTATTTATAAATGTACCATTATGTTGTAAGAGTGCTCCGCAATATTTATTTTTACATTTTAATATATTATTATAATCAAATCTTGCAAGACGTTTCTATATATATATAAGGTCGACACATCTTCTTGTTCTAACTTATATATTTATGTATACAGTGTGTATCAGGATGTACCGACAAACTTTGACCAGTGATTCCTTACTTAACTTGGAGTAAAAAATGTAGATGACGTTTTGGTCTCTGGTGCTTTTTTTTTTTTTTTTTGGTATCGGACAGTTAGGGTCGGAGCGGAGGGTTGGGCCGGTTACTTTACGGTTGGCAGAATGACCAGTGACGACACCTAAAATTTTTTTTGTTTGAATTTGCAAAAAAACTATTTTAAAATCAAAAAATTCACCGGAGACCACAGAGCAAATAATACATAGAGATGCCCTAAAACGCAAGTGAAAGTATCCAAAATAAGGGGGGCGAGCTAGGCGCGCCGCCATTTTAAGTAAAACATCAAATAAGTAAGTTTGACCCGTTTTTTAAATATTTTGTAATTTTCTTACCACAGTCAAAATTACACGACACAAACGTGGATGGCAGTGAACTAGGTGCCAAAATGGGTGTCACGTGACTTCCCTCCAACCATTGAAATGGTACTTAGGGCAAGTCTATTCTGAACTCGGTGCCGGAGACCAAATCGCCCTAGATATTTTTTACTCCAAATAAACTCATGAATCACTAGTTCAAGTGATTGTCGGGTACGTCCTGATACACCCTGTAAAACTATAATGGTAGGTGTCTTTCTACATACATAAATTGAATGTCATTTTCTCAAGTAAATAACAAAGTATATATAATTTAATATGTAGTTATATTCATAACAATAATATACCATTGTAATTAATTTACAAATAGTTTCCACTTGGTTCATATTTTGTATAAAAAAAATCAAATGCATCAGCATTTTCTAGCAATGTGGGCTTTCTAGTACTCGATACAAAATATTGAAGTGTGTTTCAGACGAGACATTTAAGAAACAAATAGTTCTCTCAACATTCTATCAATTATCGACAGTTATTGAGGTGCTCCTACATATTAGTTTGATACTTCAACCTCTGGTCTGGAGTCTTGAAGGAAAGCACCCTTATCTTAACGAACGATTGAAATAGTACATGGTATACTGAACCTAAGAAGTGGGCAAAGAAAATGGAAGGGTAACCTTGCTAACCAACCCTCGTCTCCCGTTCTGCAGCTGAAGTACGTTATCTAGTCTAGTTGGACATATTTTTTAACCTATTGATTGAGAATTGATATCTACTATATTTACTTGTATATTATATTTCCTCTTTAATAATGACCTTAAATATTTTGCATCAAATGCTAGTTACGCTGTTTATTTAAAACAGCGCCCTCATGGGTCGGTAAGGAATCAACATTTACCGCATTTAGTAAGAATCCATGATACTGAGATCGCTCCGTTCCTTTTACATACGTATTTCTATTGACGCACGTATGCGGGTCGGTACTGCGTGGAAAGTTATGTTGCGTACTTCCAGTATACAGGCCACCGGTATGTGGTTTCAGTAGCTTCTTGATAACATCACAAAAGCATTGTGAATAAATGTAAGATTCCACAACCTCGTCGTCACTTAACTCATGGATTACATACTTAATGCGGAAAAGTATAACAAATCTGCAATACGGGCAGTTTACTGGCTACAAATATAATGACATCTGCAGACCCGTGTGCAAGTTCAAAGTGGCGAAAGATTGCGCAACATAACCTGCATTTTCGCTGCACCCGGGCATTGTTGATTTCATATCGACCCATGTGGGAGCCTTATAATGGTAAATATTCACCTAACCTATCGTAATTAGAGGGCACATAGTCATTACGCCTGTGTTAATAATAGTTTAATAAAGATGGGCCATTTCACACATCTATGTGCATTAATGGTTTTATTTAAGATTAAACGAAATGTGATACGCGCTCACACGGGTGGCGCTGATTCAATATATTTTAGAATAAAGCACTTTTGTCACGTAATACTATTAAATATTGAGATGAATTGTTTGTTGGCGGGTGTACATGTGGAATATGAAATGGAATAAATTGTTATTGTAAGTTTGAAGCTCAAATCCTTCAAACAACTTATAAAAATACTCTTTTTTTTACTTTAGTAGTGCACAAGAGTCCCAACTACTCCCAACCGTCTGGAGCCCGTGAGACTATGGCATCCCCAATTAGGGCATGTTATGAGGCTGAAGGTAAAGGGGAGGGGAAAGAGATGGGGGAGAGGAAGGTGGGGAAGTACCTGGCTAATCAGATCTGGTCACCAAATACGGCTAAAGCCGTTTCAAGCAACGTTTTGATTCTAAATGTTGGTCTTTCACCAGGACGATACTGAAAATATCTACCACTCTGGATTGTGGCACAAATATACTATATATTATTTTAAATTAATAAATTGTCAAATAACATAATTTAATCAAAAAAAATTTACTTGCGTATGCCGGGATTTGAACCCGCCACCTCGAGGATCGTAACTACTCAACCACGGAGGCCAGATATATATTAGTTTTACAATAATATATTGTCGATAAATAAATGAATTAAAAATTACTTTGTAATCACCACTTTATTAATATATACAAATCATCATGTCTCGAAAGCGAAGCTTTCCTCATCAGGAATATACAGAATACTAAAAAATAATAATGTCAAGTAAAAAACAAGTGTTTTTAATATATTTATTAATAATGACGCCACAAAGTAAATACCAATCTTTTGAATAAATCGTAATATGTTGTCTTTTTATAAGTTTCTTGAGGGATTTGAGCTTTAAATCTACAGTAACAATATTCCGTGTGTACACCAGGCCGACATTTCAATATTTAAAAGCGTTACATAAGTGTTTTTTTGTAAATTATTTAGTTTTACGTTTCGTTTACCCTTAAATGTATTTGATGGAAGCAGGGTAAAAGTGTATTTTAAGATGGATCTGTAAAATATTTGTAAATAGTGTACTTGGCACATTCCATTTTGTGAATTATTTCAGTATTTCATATGTAGCAAGAATATTTTAATTAATAATACGGTATCAGTAAAGACGTTCTTATACAATATCTATTTTCATCCAGATTGTACGTGAATTTTCTTTTTCTATGAAAAATTCTATAGAAAATTCCATAGAAAAAGACAATCCACATGGAAACTGGACGAAAAAAATGATCGTGTAAGAACGCCTTAAGCCCCAGTGGCGCGCAGGCCATAAAGGCTGAAAAGCTGTGCCTACCCTAAGGAAAACAACCAAAAAATAAAGATTTCTGATCGAAATATATTTTTTCCAAATATTTATAAAAAAAAATTATTTCACAATAAGGAACTCCAGTGAAAAATATTCATGTAGATTAGGGAATGCCGATTCTGAATATTTAATAACGTGTAGAATTTGTAAATTGTTAAAAGTGTATAAAAAGCCATCTCAAAAAAAACACCCTGTTATTTTGATAACATTACATTGGCACAGTTGACGTCACGCATCTCGGCCGCGCGTATTCTGGTTTTAGATTTGTATGAACATTTTTATTTTTCGATTTTGTTTTGTATTTTTTTTAGTTTTGGTGAAACTTTAACTTAATTTGACTGACTTTAAGCTCTATGATTGTTGTTCAATATAAAAAGAACTATTTTTAATGAAAGAAATAAGAATATTCATGGGCAAACCAATTGTCAATACGGATATTATGATAATGTTAATGTACAATTCTATTATTCTTTGAGTTAAAGTTTCTAAAAAGGTACATGTTTAGTTATGGTTTATTATGAATATAATAAATATAAATTTATGTACAGTAAAGCACATCCTTGTTTTGACATTTGACATTCTAACCTCAAAACTGACCGGCCTTAGATTGGGAGCGTTTTGGCTGGCTTTAAAAATTAAATATAATGGAGTTGCTAATTGTTCTGTACTAATAAATTATTTCTATTTGACAAATGTATTATTTTATATTGCAACCTACCTTACCTGTCTTGTTCAATGCAAATTAATAAGGAGCTTGTACACTCATTTGTTCACTTGACCACAAATGAAATAGCCATTTTCAAATATTCAATGGACAATAAATTCATGCCCGAACTTGAAAAACTATACACGGCTGACCCTTGTTCATGGACCAATGCACGCCATTGGTAAGCTTGCACTTTAAGCTGAGTTGTTTCGGGCTGCAGCGTGCAGGGTGAAGTTTGCCCTAATCCCCGATGAAAGCCAACTTCCGATAGGAGAGTGTACTAGAAGAAAATTCTGAATATATATACATAGGTACATATCGATAATAACCAACTTAAGGTGTTGAATCTGAAATTTTTCGTTTTATTGTCTTAAACTTTCCAATTTATTCTGTATTGGCTGAATTGCCCAGGGTTGTGAATGGTTTGGACTCTTGGAGTAAAGTTTTGAGGTTGTGATGTGTTACCCCTATACAGTAAGTACCTAAATTCTGCTTTAAGGGATGGAAAAGTGGGATGGGGGTGGTTTTTCGAAATCTCATGTAGACAGTGACCTTCCACTTTTTTCGAAGGTCAACTGTGCATAATTTCATCAAGCTCGGAATAAAACTGTAGATTTGTATACAAAATAAACAACACCGCCTGGGACACTTTCTTTATATTATGTATAGAGGATTTACAGATGTTGCCAAAAAAAGTTCAGTTTTCCTCTAAATTCTCCTTTTTTTTAAATGAAAATAATCGAAACTGCACATTACATCCATCATAGAGGGTCGAATCTAACTTTGTTTTCACTCTCCTGTAAACACAAATTGCAGATTCCACACCTTTATGTCGATATGATTGATGATGGAGAAAAAAACTTTTTTTTTTTTGTGTCAGCCTTAGCCTTTGAGTAAATTATATTGAAATTCTAAATTCTGTATTAAAATAAAGTGAAAATGAATAAAAAATTTATGGAAATACCATTTTCAATATAGACCTGGAATTTTTTGCTAATATTTTTCTGAAACTATGTTTATTTTCTTTATTAAGTTTATTTTCTATCGACATATTATGTATTTATTTGCTGTGTTTGAGTGTAACTCTGTACCTTGTACAAAATCTTGAATTTATAATAAAATAATATCTATCCATAAATATTTTATTCATACCAGAAAACTGTTCAACATGTCAGTAAGTATATAAATAAGTGCCACTGGGGGCCCATAAAAACTACAAGTTTTTTCAAGAAGAAAACTTTTGATGAATGCATAAAAGGTATATTCACATATACCAGTACCGCGCAGTGTAGTACAGTGCAGGAACGGCACAGATGCGAGGATTCACATTATACTGTGCAGCACAGCACAGACGCGAGTACGGCTGTCAACTGAGTGTTAATCTCCACCAAAACATATTTGAGGGTTTTATAATCCTATTCAAATATCTCTTTCAGTCCCTTTTTCACCCTTTTTTTTCATCTGGTTCTCCAGATTAACTTCGCCGCCAGTCCAGAATTGGGATTCTTTCAGAGCTATCGAAATACATCTATATAGGCGATACCAAGATGGCATTTGACTAGATCAAATGTAATAATCGGATTCCTTGACCATTAATAAAAACCAAAACCATTGATAGGACAGCCATATACACAGGCAGCTAATTCATTTCAACCTTCTTGGATGATCAAATATCAGATTCGTTGACCCAAAAACCATGAAAATAACTCCCACGTTGAATAACTGCGCTTACTGAGCACCGAGCGTTACCCAATCCTATAACATTTCCAAACCAAAAATTGAAAAGTTTTACCTTACAATAAAACTTATATTAGGTACTTAGCTGTATTTAATACCTATAAAGTGAGATAAATATTACCATTTTGCCGCCAAATCCACGTTTCTTACCAATCTTCGTGTGTAATTCTCGATTTAAATATCCCGCCATGTCACCTGGTATTTCCAAATATATTCGTCAGGCATTCTTTATGGTGTGAAGCAATAAATACATAAATAGTAAAAAAAACTAAATCTTTTATAAGTGGTAGACACTATGTATAGGTACTGTCAGTTGTTAATATATTATGTAAGTACTAAAAACAGATAATATATTTATTATTTATCAAATATCATCATTGAATGTAAATCAAACTTAATAATAATATTATTAAATTTGATTTACATTAAATTTTTAATAAATTAAATGGTATTCTACGAATTAAACACAAAAACAATTTTTAACTATCCTATACCAGCAGTTCAACATACTTTACTTTGCATTTGCCAGTATCACCAATGTAAATATTGTAAATATTTAAAAAAAACAAGGAATTGAAAACAAGTTTGTCCGTTCGCTTGTTCCTTCTTTATCCGACTGCAAATTTAAGTCTGTCAAGCTTCCATTAATTTATTTTTATACTTCAAATTAACAAAATTTTTGTAAAGCAAATGTTTTATTATTTCATATTTTATCAATATGCTGCCTCTTTTTTCCACTCCAGTGTAGTCATTTATATCCCCATTTCCCCCAAGCAAGTCGGGACTGTACAGCGGGATCGCGGTGGTCTGTGGTTTTGAGTTTGATGCCTAAAATACTTAACGATGTTGAATATGCGGTTTTATACTGGAACCTTAATAACTATTTTTCGCATAATAGTAATAATTATTTTAATAATAATATATGCATTGTGAAAAATCACCTCAAGGGTGCTATTATAAAATAATAAATTTAAAAGAGAAATGAATTTTTCTTGATTTTTTTTTATAAAAGTAATTTCTCTTTAAAATTTCTAATATAAATTTATTATTTTATAATAGCACCCTTGAGGTGATTTTCCACAAAAACAGCGCTATACAAATCACCAAAGTTCTTAGAAATATTACCTTTAGAAGACTGCAATGGACTACAATCGGACATTGGTAGATTTATTGATTGGTGTAAGAGGAATCAGATTGAGTTCAATTTTTCTAAATGTTTAGTTCTTTCTTTCACAAGGGCGTGTCATACTTGGTTTTACCGGTATACTATCAACGCCCTAAGTTTGAAATGAGTCTCCACTATGAAAGACCTTGGTATTGTGTTTGATGTCTGACATTTTATCATCATATTCAAATGACCTGTATTACTTCATTGAAAATGCTGGGTCTCGTCCTACGTACTGCAAGGAATTTTAGAGACATCCGGGTTCTCATGATATTATATAACTCATTAGTAAGGAGTAGGCTTGAGAGTGGGTCGGTTGTTTGGAGCCCAGGTGCATCAGGTGAAGTATTCCCTCATGTTGGGATAGAGTACAGAAGAAATTTTTGAGATTTCTCTACCCGAGGGAGAATGGCTACTACCTGTGGCTCTATCCTACCGACTTTCTCTTAGTATGCTCGGAATGAATCATCTGCGGGTCAGAAGGGATGTACACATTGTTACACCTTTCTTCATTCGTGGATGGCTCGAGAACTTAGCTATCATGGAGAGCATTAGTTTCTATGTTTCCAATGGTTATCTCCGTCCTTCAGGACCAACTTACCAATGGTCATGCCAGTGGGGAGGGCAATTTTACGGTTAAATAGAATCACTTCGGATATCGACATATTTAGCATCGATGAAGCTGCGTTTAAACAGAAAGCTTTGTTGCTACTTGTATAATACCAGTATGTGTTGTATGCAATTTATTGACATATTATATGTCTACCACCTTTCTTTTAATTTTTCTTATTTTTTTAAGTAATTATTTTGGATGCTGTCTTATTTAATATAATATCTGTAAAAATGCCTTCAAATGTTAATTTTATTCAATTTTTAAAAGGAGTACAATTAATTGAATTGAATAAGTGTGACATGGTTTCAGTGGGAGTTTTAAAATCAAACATAAGAATGTGGTGCTAATGTTTTGAGAAAAAGTTTTATAAAAGTATAATGTATGTATTGTGTATTGGTGTAATAAAAAATAAAAACATAAAGTAAGGCATTGAACAGTATTACATTGTTGGTACCAGCAACAGATGTAAAATTGAGTTTAAAAGTGAATTTCAAGCGTTAAAATTTAAACAAAAGAGAGAAGGGTAGAATCCTGTCTAAGAGTAAATACTATGGATGACTGTTAAGATTTAAAAGAAAAAAAATATATTTCAGAAGATTTAAAAGAAAAAAATATCTATCTAATTTAATATATAGATCGACCAGTTTCGGAAGTACCCTTCCTTCATCAGGACTATATTTAAAATAAAGTTTTTTTAAAGTGGTGTAAAACAAATTTCTTTGTTTATATTATAATCATAATAAGCCACAAAGTAAATGTTTTTTACAAATATTATTATCATATTTGCAAATAATTTCATACACTTTATTTTTCCCTTTTGACCGCTTAACTATTTATTTACTGGTTGGTGTACAAAGTGAGATAAATATTGTTGTTGTATCACGCCAGTGATATCGACTATAAATCACCGCTGGAAGCCGAGGATCCCAATAAATCGAAGAATCTTCAGGGACCTTGGGTAAGGATTTTTCAATGGCTATGAAAATTAGTTGACAACATCGGCTCCTGGGCTACAATCAATTAATATACGGGAATTATTTAAGCTTGATCGGTTACAGGACAAACATAAATCATTTCCTTAATTATTTCATTTATAACATTTTAGGAAATAAGCATCTGCTGGCCGATACAATTGGGAATGGCTTACATGCATTGTAAGCCCAAGCCCATATTGAGAGAATCGAGAGCATTCAATGTAAATTCTTTAAGCATTTAAATTATAAATATAATTTACATTTTGCAAATAATACCGAAACCTTAAAATTCCATACCTTCATCACGCTTCAAACACGACGTTTAATATTTGATCAAATCTCGTTGTATAATATTATGAATAATGCCCTGGACTCGCCAGAGTTCACCAAATTAATAAAAATTCACATACCGTCAAGACCAACCCGACAAATCGATTTTTTTTCATTTGTGCGCATGCAGGACCAATCTTAGGATAATTTCCCTAATTCCCAGTATTTGTGTGCAACATAACACACAATTTCACAACATCGACATTCTTCACAATACCCTTTCAAAATATCGAACCAAAGTAATACGTACAACCACAAATTGATGCACTAGTATAAAATGTATCGAGAGCATCACCTGTCCCGATCCTATCTTTCTCTTCCTCTTCCTTATTATTTTGTTTTTCTTTATCTTGTTAGCTTCATAAATAAAACACCTGTATTTAATAAATTGAAGAATTTTGTTGGCTTACCTTTTGTTAAACTTCATTTGTATATATAATTGTATTAAAAGCTGTTTGTTTCTTACAAATAAATATTCTTAAAAGTAGGTAGATATATATACTATTTATTTATTTTAAATCGTTTACAGAATTTATTTATTTTCAGAGAAATTGTGATGAGTGTTATAAAATTTAGACAAAGATATATTAACTTTAATACAGTATTTTGGAGATTTTGAGTGCAGGAATTGGTGCAGATTTAGGTGATGGCGCCACTTCTGCAAAACATAAACACGCTGTTAACAGTAAGCATCATTAAAGGTCAAACATTTCAATATATATATACTTCACAACCCATAATCAAAACTACATATACTAATATGTTTTATTTATTTGAAATAGAAATTACTTAACGACAAACATGTAAGAAAGCTTTAACTGACCAACTAGGGACAAATCTCGTTTTAGGACACTCAATTTATTGATTAGTTTAGTTCATATTAAGTTCCATTATACACATATTATATGGACGTAAGAAAAGACAGTATTCACATTATATGATAATATATACATATAGAGAAGAAAAAAAGTATAGCACAATAATTAATAAATATAAATATTCTCATCTCTTTGTACTTAATTATTATACTGCATAATATCTATATGAGATCAAGAAAAATAATAAAATAATCCATTTTATCGTGTATACCAGAAAAAATAATAAATAAATTGATGAGAAAATTTGCAGCTTATTATGTACTTAATTACATATTAACATTTCAAAAATAAAACAATAACCTTTTTTACATCACTTTTATTTATACTTTAGCCGACCGGGTTTCGCTACTACAGTAGCTTCTTCAGGGTAGTATACAACTAAACTATGAACTAAGATGCACATGTGTTATAGATTGATACAAACAGGCGGGTGAAGGGCCACGGGTGGGAGATCAGCAGGTACCTGCTGACCTGAAAGGGTGTGTACTTTGTTTATTGGGAATAATTTAAGGATTGGACTTTTATTGAACAAAAACTTATTTGATGACAATTTTTTTAGTTTTTTATTTAGTATGTTAATGACTAAGTTTTCATGATAACAGTTATTTGTTGCGATTTGTTTAATTATGGATAGTTCTAGTGAAAAATTAGCATTTAATAACGAGACCGTAACCATCCGGTGAATCATCGAGTGGAAAGCGGAATGTTTGTGGGAGGTTGGATGATTTGAGGTGTTATGGATGGTTATGTCTGTATAAGTGATAATAATTAAACAAATCGCAATAAATAACGGTTATCACGAAAACTTAGTCATTAACATACTAAATAAAAAACTAAAAAAATTGTCATCAAATAAGTTTTTGTTCAACAGTACCCCCCCTAATAATAATATAATAAATAATAATAATCAACCGTACCAATGGCGTAGAATCTTATATATCAATAACTTTTCTCAACAAAGCATTAAAAACCTTCCGTCAGAGATTAAACCAGCATTTAACACAGACAATAGTTTAGGTAAATTTTTAATTTATGGTAAAGATAAAGAAGACAGTTTAGGCCACTCGGGTATTTATTCACTTCAATGTAATGATTGCTCGGCGTTCTATGTAGGCAAAACGTCGCGTAATGTTAATATCCGGGTAAAAGAACACTTAAGATGCCTAAATAATAATGGGTTCTCCGAATTTGCTAACCATCTCTTAGAAACAGACCACACATTCAATAAAAATACAGGCACTAGTTTACTACATAAAAATGGAACCGGCATTCGACTGGATAACTTAGAGGCATTAGAAATAAGGAAAGCCAAAAACACTAATAGTAGACTCATAAATAATCAAATAAATTTAAATAAAAGTCCAATCCTTAAATTATTCCCAATAAACAAAGTACACACCCTTCCAGGTCAGCAGGTACCTGCTGATCTCCCACCCTTGGCCATTCACCCGCCGGTTTGTTTCAATCTATAACACACGTGCATCTTAGTTCATAGTTTAGTTGTATACTGCCCTGAAGAAGCTACGGTAGTAGCGAAATCCGGTCGGCTAAAGTATAAATAAAAGTGATGTAAAACAAAGTTATTGTTTTATTTTTTAAATTATAATGTCACATCACCAAGTTACCGCTTCATATGAAAATATACATATTAACAGTTCAAAAATGGTAAATTCTTATTTTTTACGAATGTCTCTTACTTTTAGAGCTTTCAACAAAGCTGACTGACTCTGCAGGTTGTTCCGTAGCATAAATCAAAATCCATAAGGACTTCATAGAATTCGTCATAGTAGTCAATAATTAGTGCAGCACATAAGTCAGAATTGTGAGTCATATCCATGCATCCCTTGTAAATATAGGCCTTCAGATTCTGAAATCGTCATGGAAAATAATAATAATGATTATCATCTTTGTGATGAAATATTTACATTTATATTGAAAACCAAACGACTTTGTGTACAACGGATAATGACGCGGCTAGTGTCGAAACTAGTAAGTCAGTATCGCCCTGGTGAATGACGATCGTTCAAAATCGATACATAGCTTGAGATGGCTTAAGTCGTGTTTAAGGTCAGAGCTGAATAGCCAGGTACTCTGGACAATCATCTTCCCCACAACATTCCCCAATTAGGGATGCCGCAGTTTCACTAGCTGCGGGCAGTTGGGACTCTTGTGCGGTTCACATTTTTTAAAATTTTTATTTTATTTTTTATTGTATAATATTAATTATATACACTGGGAACTTATACCCGCTAAGCCACTGCAAGTAGCTTGTCAGCAGGAGTTTATTTCAACAATATAATATAATACAACAATAAATTACAATCATCATACAAATGTAGGGTAAAAATTATTATATTTAGGCGCATAAAATATACAAACAAATGTACATAATATAATATATAATGGTTCTTACCGGATTTTCGCTATTTGCCACCCAAAAGTCAACGTTTTCTTTGCAACCTTCGCAAGAAGGATTACATTCATGTGGCCATACATAATTTATACAGTTTTTGAATGAGAACGGATCTACTATGCGGCACTTTACAGCAGTACTGAAACAATGAAAAACCAAGATTATGATACCTACTTGTCATTTCTTGCAAATTGGCTACATAATGTAACAATGCCAGTTGATGTTCTGTTTGCTTATTCTCCCCTTCATTTCTTATGTACCTACTACCTAGAGGATGCATAACTGCAGTTGCATAATACTAAAATGTAATATATTATGAATATAGTATCTACAAATATGGGAGAAAACAGAGTAGCTCCATATCAAAGGGCCACAAAAATCTAATTCTAAGAAGAAATTCAGATTCAATTTTCATAATCCAAGGTATCCACATCTATGCCTTAATTATTAACAAAATGTTTCATTTTACGGCGTGAAAAGGGGAAGTAGCGATTTCCTACCCCTTGTGATGGATTTGAGTTTTAACAAGAACGTATTTTTCTTTATTCTTTAAAATAATTCATGTAAATTTGAAGTCTCGAAGATTATGGGTGGCCGCACGGACAATTTATGGGCTTCTTAAATAAAAATACCAGAGTTTCATGGAACTCATAGAGGTAGGATTTATTGTAAACACATCCCTTAATAATGATTTATAACTTGTGAATTCTTACTTTGTTCCTTTTCACGGAAATAACGCAGGCAATTGAGGCACTTAAACAAACATTCTGAAAATTCAAAGACACTACAGAAACTAGACACTTTAGAGAAAACGTGCAGACGAGACAGGGACCATTGAAGAGGGTAAAGTATCAAATGACCCAGAAATATTCCAGTGACGGTAGGTGAGATGAACTCGGCAATGAAAAAGATCTCCGAAATAACCGTTAATTAGATTGGAGAGTTGTGCAATTTCGGCGTAAATTACGTATTTGGAAAAGGGCAGGCTTGTCTAGAGTACCACTTTGGGTACATATAATGATTTACGAGCATATTAAATTGCATACTAAATAGAATCAACACGGTTTAGTTTATGTTAAAATTAACTAGTTGCTATGGTTCGAAACCGCATACTGGTGCCTCATCTAAAATAACTAAAACAAATGAAATAAGGATTTTTTGAACGACCCGTGTATAAATCTTGGGGACGCCCCTGGAATTTTGAAAGTGTAGAAATAATGGAGAGAGGGCGTCTAAGAATTAGTTAATGTGACATCTCTAGAAAAGCAGTAATTAATTATTGATTTTAGAAATGAGCTGGAATGTTCTACCTACCCTTAGGACTGGAGACGATAAATTATCATGTTAGTGACGGAATTAGTGAGAAGCGGTCAGGCCTTGGACGGGCGTTGTTTTTATAATATTTCCAGAGGCGTATTAAGAGACCAGTGTCGATCTCGAATGTGATTCGGTGTCAAGCGCCACTGAGAAACAGCCTTTTATTCTGCATTCAGATTTACGGTTTTGTGAGGAATAAAGTAGGATATAGTATAGGCTTGATGACTTCGATTATGAAATTGAACTTATCTAGTTTTAAGTCACTAGCTACTGGTCTAAGTTGAAAGTCGCTATGTATATAAGTCTTAGATGTAAATCACTAGTTATAAGTGTGAATAAGTATTTTATAGTTATAAATCTTAGCTGTAAGCCATTAGTGATAAATCTGATATGTAAGTTATTAGATATAAGTCTAAGTGATAAGGTATGGGTTAGATAAATTATGTTGTAAAGCGCCTTGAGGTGATTTTCTCGCGAAGACGGCGCTGTGGAAGTGGTCCATTTATTGTTGTTATTATTGCCTGAGCGGATTTCTAAACCAAGCAATCTAGTAGGAACGGTACCTATTTTGGTTTGATAGTGGGATCAACCAGTAAGTAAATATCTTACTCAAAATAGTTGGTTTAAAAGAGATAATTTAAAAGAATTATAAGTTTGTTAAGTTGGCGAAGGATACCTAATACGGACCTGTGCGAGGAACAACGGGGAGTCGGTATTAAGGGAGATAAGGGACAGTCGGTTGGAAGGGAGAGAAGAGAGAGTCGAGACAGTCAGTTGTGGAGTATGGACGTGGTCGGTTCGGAAGACGAGGTGATAGTCGGTTTTGGAGAGTTGGGGAAGAGGGAAGTCGGTCTTGAGTAGGCAGGGAGAGTCGGTTTAGAGAGTCGAGAGGAGGAGGGTCGTTTTTGGGAGAAGAGAGTGAAAGCCGGGTTTTAGAGAGTATACCGCCTGGGTATTGCATGGTGTTTTAGCATGCTAAAAATACGCGCGTGGGAATGGTAGTTACTGCTTTGCGGGTTGGGTTTGTGATTAAACGAAGATATTTTGGATATGCACTAAGAAGTATGGTAAGTTTTATTAATTTACTAACAACTACATTAACCAGCTTCCCAACATTAACAAAAATCTAATCACGTTACAGAGTCTAAATTGGATAAATATTTTGTAAACTGGATCAGAACCGTTCTGATATATCGGTATGCAAATACATTTTAAGATACCCGAGCGGGTACATATAACTTCATTAAGTATTTTATGATAACATCTCGTTACATATCAGTTTATCTTCACACAAGCACTATCGACAGTGTAATTACCGTCACTCAATACAAGTAGTCAACCTTTAAGTATTCAAAAATACCTATTTTATAGAAACATATTTAGGTACGTATGATAATTTCTAATAGATACCTACCTGTACAATTGTCTTTTATTGAGTTAAATCATAATCAATCAATGTCAATAAGTGATTTCATCTACCTTCACGTTCGATCCCGCGTGCGCTGGTTAAGGGGTGAAGCGAGTGGACTTTCACAGGCTCCCTACCTACCTGGAGGGCGAGCGAAGGAGACAACATGCCGGTCTGGCTTCGCCTAATTATTCCTCATGGACAAAGAACTGGACTTTGAATGTTGAAGGTACCCGTTGATTCAGAGGATAGGCCTGGTTCTCCTACTATCCTGACGTTGGTGAGTTATTTTCCCAGCATAGCGTCGGCATTTTGGGATTGTTTGAGCGGACTCACATTCCAAGATGTCATGGATCGATGCCTACCTTTGACAATATTCAATAGCGAAGGGACGTTTTCACAGAGGAATTAATCGATGGGAACAATTATTCGTCATTGGCTTTCCTACTCGTTTTTACTGGGAGGCGGAGGGACGAGGTTGGCAGTGGACTCGCTACCCTTTTCTGGTGCACGTATGGAGTTTTCCTGGCTGTATAATGAAATGACTTGGCGACAGCAGCTTTCCGCAACTCTAGATTCAACGGTGATCTCGTTGTGATTGAATCATAACGAAGACCCCATTCACCAAGAATCACACTCCGACAGGAGTTAAAATATGTAAAACTTACGTTTATTATGTGTATTTTAATTATTAATACTTATATTAGAATGTATACATGAAGGTGTTATCTTACAGCGGGCACAAACGTTGTATTTTAATATCCTACACTCTGGGATGCACTGGAAAAACTAGCGTATTGCAGATTATAAAAAACTACAGTTTACATATATTATTGAGAAGTACGTATATGTTTGGATGGATATCGCGACAGGCCGCCAAAGAAAGGTCGTTGCGATCTCTTCCCAGACGTGTCATGAGGCCTCACAACCCTCGTTTCACAAAATATATATTTCGCCGACACAAGTCGATCTCCTCGACAAACAGTTCCCTCGTATTCCCCAATACGAGATGTCTGACGCGCCGTAACATCACCAGAAGCTGATCCTCTATGCATTGAGCTACGTTAAGACACCTCGTGTATATTGATGGGTCCCAAAGCACTAGGAGCTGATCCTCTATGCATTGAGCTAAGTCGAGACACCTCGTGTATATTGATGGATAAAAAGATGGCAATCATCAATTAAATTAAAGAATCACACTCCGACAGGAGTTAAAATATGTAAAACTTACGTTTATCATGTGTATTGTAATTATTGATATTTATATTAGAATTTATACATGAAGGTGTTATCTTACAGCGGGCACAAACGTTGTATTTTAATATCCTACACTCTGGGATGCACTGGAAAAACTAGCGTATTGCAGATTATAAAAAACTACAGTTTACATATATTATTGAGAAGTACGTATATGTTTGGATGGATATCGCGACAGGCCGCCAAAGAAAGGTCGTGCGATCTCTTCCCAGACGTGTCATGAGGCCTCACAACCCTCGTTTCACAAAATATATATTTCGCCGACACAAGTCGATCTCCTCGACAAACAGTTCCCTCGTATTCCCCAATACGAGATGTCTGACGCGCCGTAACATCACCAGAAGCTGATCCTCTATGCATTGAGCTACGTTAAGACACCTCGTGTATATTGATGGGTCCCAAAGCACTAGGAGCTGATCCTCTATGCATTGAGCTAAGTCGAGACACCTCGTGTATATTGATGGATAAAAAGATGGCAATCATCAATTAAATTAAAGAATCACACTCCGACAGGAGTTAAAATATGTAAAACTTACGTTTATCATGTGTATTGTAATTATTGATATTTATATTAGAATTTATACATGAAGGTGTTATCTTACAGCGGGCACAAACGTTGTATTTTAATATCCTACACTCTGGGATGCACTGGAAAAACTAGCGTATTGCAGATTATAAAAAACTACAGTTTACATATATTATTGACAAGTACGTATATGTTTGGATGGACATCGCGACAGGCCGCCAAAGAAAGGTCGTTGCGATCTCTTCCCAGACGTGTCATGAGGCCTCACAACCCTCGTTTCACAAAATATATATTTCGCCGACACAAGTCGATCTCCTCGACAAACAGTTCCCTCGTATTCCCCAATACGAGATGTCTGACGCGCCGTAACATCACCAGAAGCTGATCCTCTATGCATTGAGCTACGTTGAGACACCTCGTGTATATTGATGGGTCCCAAAGCACCAGGAGCTGATCCTCTATGCATTGAGCTACGTCGAGACACCTCGTGTATATTGATGGATAAAAAGATGGCAATCATCAATTAAATTAAAGAATCACACTCCGGCAGGAGTTAAAATATGTAAAACTTACGTTTATTATGTGTATTTTAATTATTAATACTTATATTAGAATTTATACATGAAGGTGTTATCTTACAGCGGGCACAAACGTTGTATTTTAATATCCTACACTCTGGGATGCACTGGAAAAACTAGCGTATTGCAGATTATAAAAAACTACAGTTTACATATATTATTGAGAAGTACGTTTATGTTTGGATGGATATCGCGACAGGCCGCCAAAGAAAAGGTCGTTGCGATCTCTTCCCAGACGTGTCATGAGGCCTCACAACCCTCGTTTCACAAAATATATATTTCGCCGACACAAGTCGATCTCCTCGACAAACAGTTCCCTCGTATTCCCCAATACGAGATGTCTGACGCGCCGTAACATCACCAGAAGCTGATCCTCTATGCATTGAGCTACGTTAAGACACCTCGGGTATATTGATGGGTCCCAAAGCACTAGGAGCTGATCCTCTATGCATTGAGCTAAGTCGAGACACCTCGTGTATATTGATGGATAAAAAGATGGCAATCATCAATTAAATTAAAGAATCACACTCCGACAGGAGTTAAAATATGTAAAACTTACGTTTATCATGTGTATTGTAATTATTGATATTTATATTAGAATTTATACATGAAGGTGTTATCTTACAGCGGGCACAAACGTTGTATTTTAATATCCTACACTCTGGGATGCACTGGAAAAACTAGCGTATTGCAGATTATAAAAAACTACAGTTTACATATATTATTGAGAAGTACGTATATGTTTGGATGGATATCGCGACAGGCCGCCAAAGAAAGGTCGTTGCGATCTCTTCCCAGGCGTGTCATGAGGCCTCACAACCCTCGTTTCACAAAATATATATTTCGCCGACACAAGTCGATCTCCTCGACAAACAGTTCCCTCGTATTCCCCAATACGAGATGTCTGACGCGCCGTAACATCACCAGAAGCTGATCCTCTATGCATTGAGCTACGTTGAGACACCTCGTGTATATTGATGGGTCCCAAAGCACCAGGAGCTGATCCTCTATGCATTGAGCTACGTCGAGACACCTCGTGTATATTGATGGATACGAAATCACCAACACCAATCACTTGTGCCTTAAATCTGGTAGAGCCATCTCCCAGTGCATATTTGTGAATGAAAAAACCTTCACCAGTTCCGGAACCCAAATCATCCTCTGGCAAGAGATATAAACATGGCAATCTTCAATTAAATTAAAACAACCGGAGGAGCTGGAATTGGTACTTCAGTGGGCTGGAATTTGACTTCCACCACCCAATGAAGTTGAGGATATGGAGGTGACCAATTGTTAAAAGCAAATTCCATGTCTTATCTCGATACCAAACCAATAAAATACCTACCCGTAGAACTAATAAATCGTATAATATAACTAACTGTAAAAATACCTAACCGTAGAACCGAGTGAATCACGTAGTTAAATAATGTTAATTGGTTCATCATGAAATATGTCATTTATTCGATTGTGTTAGCGTTTCATCAGTTGCTGCGTACAGACTCTCCGAGGCGAGGGCGAGATGTGCATTCACGGTAGGAATTCTCATTTCCCATTGTTCTAGGTATGTTAATCCAATTCAGGTATTAGGTCTCTAAGGCGAGTGCCGATATCAATTAATGTAAGCCGAATAATAGTATTTATATTGTGAAGAGTAGTTCGGAGTGCGGGAGATATGAAATTTAAATTCAAGATAGTAGATTGTATCAGAGTCATTTAAAAAATCAACAGAAAGCAGCACCCCAAAGTCTAAAAGAACCAAAAGTTACCACACAAACCTGGATCACGTCCTGATGACCGAAACAAAAAATTTACACAACGTGCGAGGGGCGGATCCAAATAAACGAGGAAGAGGAAGGTCGGCTTGCTAAGAAATATTTAATTGATCAGGTGATTAATTAAACATATTATAATCTTTTTAGAATCTAACCAGAATCTAAGCGGAATCGGAGCAGCCGACGGTCGCAGCGAATATTCGACGGGAAGAAACACCAATTAAAAAAAAAAAAAAATTATCGTTAGGGGGGGGGGGAACTATTACATCTTTCACCAGGGCGAAACTGAGAGTATCTTCCACTCTGGAACGTGCCCAAATATACTATATATTATTTTTAAATCAATTAATTGTGAAACAACACAAATTAATTAAATAAAAATTATTTGCGCACGCCGGGATTTGAACCCGCGACCTTGAATTCGTAGTCGAGAGCCATGGAGGCCGTCAAAAATAACTTTGGTTGACTTTAAATAGCCCATTTTGTGGTGAAATCTCCTCAAGGGTATATGTATTTATATTGTAATTTTTAGTCATTCATGAAGGTTTTATTATCAAATGTTTTTGTATAGGAGCGTTCATCTAATCCAGAGCAGACTTCTATATTTGCTTTTTGTGGTTTCATCGACTTACATCGGGGAATAAAAAAAATAAATTATGTGAATACCGCACAAGAGTCCCAAGTGCTCCCAACCATCTGGAGCCAGTAAGACCATGGCATCTCCAATTGGGGAATATTGTGAGACTGAAGATGGAGGGGATGGGAAGGAAAAGGGGAGGGGGAAGCTGGGGAAATACCTGGCTATTCAGATCTGGTGACCAAACATGGCTAAAGTCATTTCGACGGCCTTCATGGTTCAGTGGTTACAATCCTCGGCTACAAATCCGGAGGTCGCAGGTTTAAACCCCGGCGTGTGCAAGTAAATTTTATTCGATTAATTTGTGTCATTTTCACAATATATTCATTTAAAATAATATGTAGTATGTTTGCGACACGTTCCAGAGTGGTAGATACTTTCAGAATCGCCCTGGTGAAAGACCACCATACTTGAAAATTGTTTACATGATAATGTTACAATGTTGGTGGTTTACATAATGGAAAAAAAATAGTGCACAGCGACAAGTTTTGATTTAGAAGTTATAATAAATATAACATAATAATTGTATGTTCCAGTGGCGTGCATTGCTTTATGACCAAAGGTAGGCTGTGTAGTTTTCAAGTTGTGCATTGAATATTTGAAAATAGATATTTTATTATCATTCTCCACTGATTGTTGTGGTCAACTGAATAAATGAGCATTCAAGTTCCATACCAAATTCATGGAAAAAATACATTTATCGTATTTTTAAAAAAAAATTATTTTCTTTTTACAGTATGTTTTTCTGGGGTAGGCACTAGCGATAAGTCGTTCATGAACGAGCTATTCATTTATGCCGCCTCATTCGGCATCATGATGAGCCGTGAGCGTACGACTCCTAGAAAACCGACTCTTTTTGACAAACCCTGGAACTTGTATTCTTACGCATTTCTATAATGATGCATCTTTAAATAAGGTCCTTTGTTCTAATTTGGTTATATAAAATCACTATACAGTACGTGAACGGCCCCCGACAGTCTGGCATCTGGACATTATGTACCTACACCTATACGTTGGGAGCCATAGGAGCTGGGAGTCGTATGAACTGGGGTATGAGCTCATGAACCGACTCTTAATATGTGCCACCTCTTAAATGAGCCGTCGTTCAATTGGGTTGTACGAAAATATTGTGCTGGAGCTGTGACTCCAGCTCTTAACAAAATGAGTAATGACCCATCGCTAGTAGGCACAGCTTTTCAGCCTTTGTGGACTGCACGCCACTGGTAAGTACAATGTGGCGTAAGATATTTATCATATAGCATAAGATGTTTAGGTAATGTGTATTATTCATAAATATTTCACAATTATTGAACTTGAATTGTTTGTCATCTGTCTATAGGTGGATTCCCTGTGTTCTTCCCGTTCAGACAATGAATCAGAGTCAGCTCGAAGAATCAAAACGGAGTTCCTCGTCCAAATGCAAGGTATTTAAAAAAAAAATTATTTCAGTACATAATTACCATCGCTAAGCACTGTTTCTCAAAACATTGTAAAAACAATAGAAACTGTAAGTTAAATTCCACACTTCGCAGGACTTTTATAAGCCAGTTCTTTTAGTCTTACAAAAAGATATATAAAATATTTGCTTGATCAGAATTTAAGCTAAGAAGTGTTTGTGGTATTTTATTAAAGTATCTACAATCAATCTAAGCATTATTTCAGTCCATTCAAAGATGCCTTTGAGGTGATTTTTCACAAAAACGGCGCTATGCAAGTGATCTAATTATTATTATTATTATTATTATGATTTTCATGGTTTTTAAGATCTCAAAAGAATACACCTGTATGTAAATATTATTAACCCTCCGATGGGCAACATACTTTTACCCCTCTGACTGGTCAACATGGCCTCGTCAGACCATATAAGAGGTGTGACCTATCACTGACTAGCAACTAGCACATTAGCTGCTGGCTCAACAGCTGGCTCAACAACTGCGTTAGGTTCAGGTAAATCAATATTCTCTTCAGGCAATTCAATATTCTCTTCGACCTCCAATTCAAATTCAATATCAGATGCCTCTCCCTCATCAGGAACATAGTTGACATTATTGTCATCGTCCCCAGCGTACGGATGCTCTTCTTCAATATCCACCACCAAATATTCAGCCAATATTATTGGTTCATGTTTGCGAATTTGTACACATGTCAGGCAAGTCAAAACCAAAGAAAACACCAAAAAAATTCCAAATACACAAAATTTTCATCTTTACGTCCATACACAACGAATGACTAACTCAAACTGAGCAGCTGCATATGTATATATGCTGTCCGATGTATACAGAGGCCAAACCATCGAATGCGTTTTATGTCGAGACAAATAAAAAGATAACATGCAATGTGGCCTGTCTAGGCCATGTGGTACAGTCCTTAGTCTTAATTTTTCTTTTTGTTCTACCAACCAAACTTATACTCATTGGCAATAGCACCATTCGATGCAACTCGCCGAGTTGTATAGTATATTGACACCACTTGCCAAAATGTCAACATAAAACAAAAAAAATCACCTTTGAAAATCAAAATGGTCTGGCTAGGTCATATTGCCCATTGGAGGGTTAAACGGCTAATATTTGGGCATCGACCCACTCTTAATTTGATGCTCATTTTAATATATTTGCAGGAGTGGGCAACGACAATGACGGCATCCTCGTGCTAGGCGCCACCAACATCCCCTGGGTGCTGGACTCAGCCATCCGCAGGAGGTTCGAGAAGAGGATCTACATCCCTCTGCCGGAAGAGCACGCTCGCCTCATCATGTTTAAGATCCATCTCGGGAACACGGCACACGAACTGTCGGAGGACGACCTCAAGCAGCTGGCTGCCAAAACTGAAGGGTATGTATTTAAATTTTTTTTTGTTATATTAACTCCAAACACTCCAAGGATTACTTCAGGGACTATGTCATCTTTTCGAATGCCGTGTGGAGGGTCTTTTTATGGAATGGAGGGAATAAACCGGGGTTTTGAAGACTGGAGGAGACCCGTGTTGTAGGAGGGATGAAAAGCAAGCGAATCTTTCCACAACTGTTGAACATAAGGACTAGTCTGGAAATAGAAGAAATCGTTAAAATGACCCATTCTCATATGGCAAATGTCAACAGCTTTGTTCAGACTCTGTGGCGCATAAGCTAGAGAAGTGCGAACGAGTATCAAGCAATATGTCACAAGTAGTTTCATACACTTTAAATTTACCCTTTTGATGGCTTAATTTTATTTATTTGCCAGTCTGGGTGCACCTAACCTAACCTAACCGTGTACAAATGTTGGGCACGCTGTTTTTCAACTGTGCACCAAGATATCAATAACTCTAACACTTCATAGCACTTTCGATTGAAATACTAGTAGAACAAGAACAACATTCCCTGATGTCTGTGTTATAGAGAATGCAATCTTTTTCTTACGATAGGAGAATCTATCAAACACCCGGCCTGTTTCCACACACTCCTGAGTCGAGAGTTTTTCAGCTATTTAGGGGCTCCAGACCAGAGATTTCAACCAGAGCGCACAGATCCACACTTTAGGGAAATTTTGAACAGTTTGTCAAAAAATGAGCTGTCGCTTAATGTTTAATCAGTTTATCATGTTTGAAATACTTTCTGTGCAGTTACTCTGGTGCTGACATCAGCATAGTGGTGCGCGATGCGCTCATGCAACCCGTGCGCAAGGTGCAGATGGCCACCCACTTCCGCAACGTGACGGGCAAGAGCCCCACCAATCCGGACATCATCGCCACCGACCTGGTCACGCCCTGCTCGCCCGGGGAGCCCGGCGCCTTCGAGATGACCTGGATGGAAGTGCCCGGGGACAAGCTGTACGAGCCACCCGTCACCATGGTGAGTTGATCCGTACAACTCGGCAATAGTAAGGATGTAACGATACCGATACAGATAATGGCATATCGAATTCACCGATTAAATGTTTCAAATTACGTTATGTTCATAGCACGTTTTTACATGTTCATATTTAAATTAAACATTATTAATAAGCAAAATGGTAACATTCTCGACATTTATACTCTAATTTATTTTGAGATTCTAATTCTAAATATTTTAATATTTTACTTCCAATTTCAGAAAGTCATTTCAAAATTAAATCAAAATATCATTTATCTTCATCTTACAACATACCTTCTTTTTTTTTACATACTTCATTGTTTTATAAGCAATAAAGAACAATTTTATAATCTATTGAGTCATAATTTATATTTGACTACAATAACCGGTGTGGGATCAGCAAAACAAGTATTCGTTACATCCCATAGCTATAGTGACTGGGACATTAGCGGCACTATCGCCCAATGTTGCATTTTTCCAGGGACTTTTCTCTCTTCGAGAGGAAGAACAGAACTCAAATCTTTGGAGTCATACAAGATAATGGTGTCTGATGGACTAGTTACAGCCAAGACCTTTAACAATTGTTTGAAGAGCTGTCAATAACAAGATTTATATAACTGGGACTACTCCGCTGGGCAAGTCATAGCATGAATGGAAGAAGACCGACACCAAATAATAAACCCGCATCACTAAGGAGTATTGGGAGGAAGCGCCTCCACTCCAGTCGATCTCCTGTTGTTTACCTCCCACCCCCAATAATGCTTCGTTCAACGAGTTTATTAAATAGATGCCTTTTTGGTTGTCGGCTGTTCTATTTTTTGCTACGTGTCCTGCCCACCGGAGCTCTCCCAGTTTTTAAGAGATTGCTCTGATTGAAATGTATTCTTCTTTCATCCTTCAATGGATGATGTTGTCAACAATCATAATACATATTATGTAACTATTCTAAACAATTCACTGGACCTATTTATCTAAGTTGCAGAGGATTGATAAATTGTCTTGTCCTGCCATCTGACATGTGTTGTTTGTCGGTTTCAGTCCGACATGTTGAGGTCCCTGGCCACCTCGAAGCCGACGGTGAACGACCAGGATATGGTGAAGCTCGACAAGTTCAAGGAGGACTTCGGCCAGGAGGGATGAGGCTGTGGAGCGTCTATTTTAGTTGTGTTTTATTTATACTTTTGCATTCTCCCCATATCCTGAGGTACATTCACACAGAAAGGGTGTGACATAAACATGGAACTTGATCAATCTGCATTCTGTCGCTAGAACTGTTTCCGCGTTGGAATGCAATTGACTTTGTATGATGAACAGTATGCATACTGAATGATAACCGCCCAACTGATACACCTAAACAATGGATGTATTACACAAGGCATAATACTCCCTATCTCTCACATTGACTATTGCATCATTACGTGGAAACAGATCTACATTTCCCTAAAAAGAATTTGACATAATTATCCATCTAGGAAACTTATCCAACATTCATTCTGTAATTAAAAGTGACATTCGGTCTCATCCATTCTCTATCATGCTATAAGATATGTTTTACATTGCTTGTCTTAAAGTAATACATGCATAAAAATTATATTGAAAACAAAATGGAAAAAAGCAAACATAATCGAAACTTCAAAGTAAAATCCAACTATGTATGTACATTATTGTCTATGGTAGAAGGCTTGGATTCAATAACTCAATAAGATAATTTCTGACATGTAAAAGAAACCATAGATGTTAACTTTTTTTTCAGATGATTCTAGATTACAATGTGATTCTGTGTGTGGGCAACCCCGTCTTTGACAAAATACAAGTTTCACTATGTTATATCCTTGCAATATATCCATATTTATCTCTAAGAATGTTCCACTGTAAGTGGATGTCACTCCATACATTTATTTTTTACTGATATTATTGATGATTATGTTTCTTTTCTTCTGTAAATAAAAAATTAGTTATGTTTTCGTACTCATATTGATTTTTTTTTTAAATAACAAATATGTAATAATAGCCTTGCAAACTTGACAGAGATACAAAACTATGCTTCATCATTATATTTATTTTATGCTTACAAGTTCTTTTCAGAATATTGTCTTTGGGCAGAAATGTGAGAATCCATGGATAAAGTGTTAATGTCAACGGTTTGTCTGTGGAACTTCAAAGATGGCTGACATTTAAGAATCTAAAGATTGTGTGTGAACAAAAGTTTACATTGGGATTAGGGCTCACAGCGGTCCACTAAGTGAGCCACGGTTTTTTGCAATATGTAGTATTGAACAACTAATCTAAGTTAAGAAGTAGAGCACACATATAAATGTTTCCGAGTGTATATTTCAACGGGCCCTAAGTAAAGTAGTAAATCTGTTACTTTACAGGTATCTTGTATTGAAAAGGCTTTGTTCCCCCTATTTATTTGTAACCGAACCGGTTTTGCTCTTCTACGGGCACCTGGTAACTTCAGATAGGTGGTACGTTTAAAACTTTAGCTTATCGTTATTATGTAACCTATGCATTACAGCGATGCATTGAGGTGATTTTTTTCAAAAACGGCGCTATACAAATCATCCAATTATTGTTATTATGTAAAGATAATAAACAACTTCTTTTTTTTTTAACCGCCCTACCCATGCCTTACGTGATATGGCCGCTTTATTATGGCCCAAACGCAATAAGCCGTATCACATACGTTCAAGTACAAAAAAACTATACCCGAAACCCACAAAACATTTGTATACGTCAAGTTTGTTTAGTATTTCGAGGTCACCCGAAGCTAACGGATGTGTTCAGGTATTTTCGTCTCTCCCATACAAGTTGGTATATTGTAAACACGTATTATTATTGTGAAATCTAATGAAAAAAAAAAACATACTCATATTTTTTTTTTACCTACTTTATGAATAATAACCCAAAGGACGGGCGGTTAAAGTAAGACAAATATTCCCCGGTTACGAATAACCTGACAATATTTGAAAATCTCCTACTACCATCACAGTAAGCGGAATATGTTGCTAGTGTCATGATGGAGGACTTGGCCAGCCAAGGAATTGAACTCACGACGTGTGGGTAGAACCCAGATGCAAAGAAATATGAATGTATTATTTTAGTTTGGTTAAAATGTACTTGTCAGAAGATCTCCATAGTGAATGATATACTTGTATTGCTTCAATGTCACAACGTAGGGATGCCCAAGTCCCGCTAGCTCCCGGCAGTTACGCGGTTATCGCGTAATTTTTTTTTAAAGGAGAGTATACGTGACCAGGAGCGCTATTCTGGTTCTTTTTAAGGAAGATTCCTTATCTTTTTTTTTAGGCTTAAAGACTTCTTGATTAACTGCGGAATTCCGATGAGACGTAGTAAAAAGATCCTAAATAGATTCTTAAGGCGATGCAATGGGAAGTAATGTAAAATCGTGTGTTTTCAGTTTAAGATTTTGATTGCCTAGAAAAATATCATAGATCATTTAATTAAATACTGCAAGTAGAACACACCTTGGCCTTTCGCATAACCGTCCAATTTTTTGGTGTTTCATTTTATAAGCCTAGAAAAAAATAAAGTATCAGACCTAAAAAAAATTTTTAAAGCTCAAACTCTCCTACTAACGAACCCTTTTTCCGATATTGTCGTATTGTTCATTGTGGCAAATTAAGTTTTTTAGAATGTGACCTTAAAACATTTTAATATTTATGCCTGGGCTTTACAAATTAAATTAAAACACGTGTTTTGGTGAGGTTTTTTTTGCTTAAATCAAAACATGCGGCCGATGTTAAGCGGGAATTTCGACCTTGTCACCACCTGCATAAGGAGCGCGTGATTTTGTTGGAATTTTAGCAAGAGGATGGCCTTAAGAGATTATTTTAAAACACAAATTGATGAAATATCTTCAATTGATCCAAGATTTTGAACCAAAACTTTTAAAAACAATTATTTTATATTACAATGCATTTTAATACATTTTTATTTTATTTTTAAAAAACATCAATAAGCCTTCTAATGATAAATTACGTTTTGTAAATAGGTACCTACCTCACTAGATAGTAATGACCTATTTATTCTGTCACTACTTCTAAAAGTAACATGTGTCGCCTGCATTTATATTTCCATATATAATTCTAAAGCTTGATAGCTAATGATGTTAAAAGTTGATAATAACCTAATTGGTAACTTACTCAAAATTGAGTTTTTCTCTCGTTAAACCATGCAAATATTGACAGCTGTCATCCGAGAGAACCGGAACCCCAGTTAAGCAAGAAGTCTTTAAGCCTAAGGAAAAGGATGATGAATCTTCTCTAAAAAGAACAGGAATAGACCTCCTGGACAAGACTTGCCCGGTCTAAAATAAATGAGCGGAACAAAATTGGAAAAAAATTATAAATCATAATTTTACAATGGAATTACACCAAGAGTGAACTTTTTCTAAAATAGAAAAGCTTAAAGGTGCAAACTTTGAAGTGCGTAGGGTTCGTAGAGTTAAGCCGTTTCTGCAGAGTACATATTTTATATTTTACCATGATCAAATTTACCGTGGTACCTCCATACTTAATATTGTAACAGTGAAGATACATAGTGATCATATTTTTTTATAATATGTATTAATAATGATATTTGCTAAAATTATTTAATATAGATTTTCTTACGAGTTATAACAGGCCTGACGTAATTATATTATATCCGATTCACACTCGTAGTAATAATAATTTTCAAAGATCAATAAAATCATAACTCGACATTTTGCATTTCATACAGTTGCTGGAAACAATAATTATTCTATTACATATTTTTACTGTGCACTGAAATATATCTTTCTTGCAAATTTAATTCAAAATAAGTCATTCGCAATTACAAAATTTTTCAAGCTTCTAGCTAAGGTTATTGACAATAAATCGTTTCTCTTTCGCTTTGTAATAATAATAATAATAATAAGAGTTAATTTCTATAGCGCAGTTTTGTGAAGGTTCACCTCAAGTGCGCTTTGTGTCTGTCAAAAGCAGACCGAACATTAAAACACAACACTGTACAACAACCGATGCCAACTTGTATTTACATTCAGCCGGTGTAAGGTTGGCTGCTATTGTCTTTAACCTTATCTACGCGGCTGTCGCATATGTGATCCATTGGGGGCTATCCCTGTACGCAGATGTCGCATATTGTCGCTGTTCTGACTCAACCTCGTATCTATATATAAATGTTTTTTCTCAATTATAATATGAACACATCATTTTTTTTTAAACCACTTCAGTTTAATATAATGATCGACTGGTTTCAGAAGTACTCTTGCTTCGTCAGGACTATATTAAAAAAAAAAAAATGTAGTCGATTATTATTTATTTAAATAATTCATTAAATAAAAAAAGAATTGCTTTAAAATAAAGAAAATAAACAAGTCTCTTTCATCTCCTGAGAAAACATAATTTTGTAGATACTAGGTTGAGTCAGAACAGCGATGATATATGATTGTGTCAAAACATGCTTCATAATGGGATAGATTGCGTTTAATTAAATTCTAACAATTCTGCACACCCGTGCTATGCTCCGCATTTTGTAAAATGACTAGATCTACAATGACTGTCACGAATTGAATTAGAACCGAAAAATCTCGGTATGGCAGAAAAATTTCTACAAACTTTTATAAATAAACCATAATATGTAAAATGTAGTCTCTCATGATTTTATCACATTGCTTCTAATTCATTAGTGCGATCAATGCAATTAACTGGTTGACGCACTGATACTTACATTGTCCAGAGTCAGTAAAGTGGCCAGTATAGTTTTCATCTAATGTAATTGCCCTACTCTATGATGCAAACTATGTCTACAATTAACTAAAGGCTTGCTGTTGAAACGATCTTTCGCATAAAATATAGATGACGGTAATTGAACTATTCATTACTGTTCTACAGCAAAATGAATGAGGCATCATTATTTAGTGAAATTGTACGGGGCATTTCTCAGAACATTTACTTTTAGGCGGGACATGCGAGTGAATAAGGGATATACACCTTTTCCCAGGAAGCTAGGAAGCTAGCTCGGTAAGAACCAGACCCAAAAATCTACATTGTGTGAATTAAGGTATTCTCCGGAAAGAATAAATAATGTTAAGGTATTCAAACATATTATTATGTACGTTATTTCCCGCTGGTTGAACCTCATTGGGATGGAGTGTGTTCTGGATTATTGATCCTTTGTAAAAATCTGTTTGTCCATTTAGTATATATCATTACGTTCTGATAAATTATATTATAATTAACATTATTATACAAACATAATTGAAGTTGAAGTTTTGTTTTATTTATCTCTATGTAAGTTCTCAAAAATAAGTCAAAATCACAATACTTCCGAGCGTGTGTATGGTGTAGCTCGTGAGAGAACTGTTGTAAGCCATTGCGTGTGCATCGTATATCACTTATTGATTTGTTTAACAATTATTTCTAACAGTGACCTTTCATAAAACAGTGGCGGTTCGTTGTCTAAATCACTGAGAGTTAAATATTAAAGCGATTTGAAAGGGGAAAGATTTTCGACTTTTCTTCTTCATCTAATAATAATAATAAGAGTTAATTTCTATAGCGCAGTTTTGTGAAGGTTCACCTCAAGTGCGCTTTACACTAACTAACCTAACCTAATATAATATTATAATATATATACAATATGCAAATTAATACTATGACATACAATATTCATGAGCGGGTATTATAAAATAACAATTTAGAAACTAAGGGTGTAAATAATCAAATATATAGTAGGTACAAATAACAAGAGAAAATTATATGACATTATATACATGGTTTTTCACTGAATACTAATGGAATTAAATAACAAGGAGAGAAAACCGCAACTAAATAAGTTATGGAGGATTAAAAGAAAAAGAAAAAAGAAAAAAAAGAAAGAAAAAAAAAGTCCTGAAATTATTTTTCTACGTACATGAATTTATGTTTTATGTCGGATAGGATTTTTTGAATAATTTTGTTTTCAATACCCGTTTGAACTCTGCTAAATTCTGAATGTTAGCAATATTTGGGGGAAGCTTATTCCAGATGACCGGGCCCGATATACAAAAAGCGCGATCATAGTACACGGGTTTATTTGACCGAGAGGGTTCAACTAATCGGTTAGCAGCATTCAAATCTGCGGACCTCAAAGAAAGTTGTCTATCACCTGGGTTTTGTCGGACACAGAGTTCAGATATATAGGCTGGTGCCTTTCCGTGGAGTGCTTTGAAGGTTGTTGAGCAAATTTTGAATTCTATTCTTTCAGGGCATCGAAGCCAATGAAGGCGATCCCTTAGAAGTGGAGTTATGTGACAATATTTAGGCTCACTATATATAATTCTCGCCGCAGCATTGAAGACAGACTGGATCCTATTGAGTTGTTTCTGGGGGAGACCAGCATATGCACTATTACAGTAGTCCATACGTGAGACAACAAAAGAATTTATTAGTGTTTTAGCTCCATCAGAGGGAAGGCATCTACTGATTGATTTTATCTGTCTAAGATGGAAAAAGCCAGAACTTACCGCCTTTGAGATTTGCGACTCAAGAGATAGACAACTGTCGATAGTGAAACCAAGAAATTTAATTTCTTTAGAAGGAATGATATCAGTGCCCTGAATTTGAATCGGACTGAAATCAAGAAGGCCCTGCCTTCCGGGAGAAGATATCCAAATGAACTCTGTTTTGGTAGGGTTAAGTTATATTATTATTATGGTTAGGGTTATATTATTATGAAGTCCACTTCATTTCAAAGGTTGGTGTGGAGAGTTAGATATAAAAATAAAGTAATATTATTTTAAGACAACCACAAGTATTAGGTAATGTGAGAAAAAGCGTAAGTTCATATTGTAACAGGATTTATTTTACCACAAAAATAACAAAAGGAGGATAACATTAAAAAATTTCTAATATGACTTTTTTAAAAAAGTCAAAATTACAAAAACTTTTAAATGCTAAAATAATATAGTATTCACACAATGAAATAGAATTTTTTTTTATTAATCACGGTGCACTGAAATTACGAATTTTGTCTCTGGCGCACATTCCGGCACCATTTGAACCCATATTTATGTTGTATGAAATATCCCATTGATTCTTAGCTTCTTGAGTACGATCCAGCATTCGTTGTGCTGTGTTGCAATTGGTGGATTTTTTACTATGGAGTCGTGGCGCGCTGTTTAGGTATTTGTACTGGCAAATACTATGGAGTAGCGGCGGGCTGTTTGAACTATTGTAATATTATAATCCAAGTGAGTCTTGCTTACTGTAGTTTTTTTTTGGGAATTCACCGCACAACTGCTCATTAGAGAAAACCGTGACGGCATCCTAGATTGGGAAAAAGGAACAGACATACATAATACATATGAGATGGGCTGACAACCGAAAGGGAACTACTGGCTTTGGCTGGGTGAGAGTCACAAAGTATCGGAAAATCTGAAGACATTTGAGGGAGGCCTATCTCCAAAGGTGGACACCACAAGGTTCACGAAGAATAAAATGAAAGTTTTGTAAGTAACTAGTAAAAAGATTATTGCTAGAGAAAAAGCTGCATATTTCATGAGCACAATGTATACATATAAGACTTTTTGCTGTTTCACAAACCTATTTACAGGTAGGTATAGATTCCATTTATTACCCCGAAGAAACTTCCCATAAATAATTAAAACAGTATTGTCCATAAATTGGTAGTTTATATTTATACTCGTGAGCTCATTTCATAACACCCAGACCCGGCAGCTCCAATAAAATAAATTGGAAAAGTAATATCCATGTAAATATAATTTTGCATGAATCGAACCTGCGACCTCCCGACGGCCGACACAAATTCAAATGCGTTAACCACTACCCTGTGGATACGTGAGTAATAGCAAATATTATTAGCTATTTATTAGTCACGGAGGTGAAATTTTGCATTTAGATTACGAAATAATAAGTACCTACCGTGGGCAATAATTGTTACCGATCGTACTGTATCGGTCGGTATGTTCATTTCTAGATTACCTAGTATTATGATTTCCTAATAAATATAACTGGCATAATTTCATCATGTGGCAAAGTGGTCATATTTAATAATATTTACAATGTTTTCCTAATGATAAATTCTGTTCAAAAAATTGCGGTCCAAAACAACACAACTCCTGTTTAATGTCTCAAAAATCAATATAATGACAACATGTTCACAAACTCCTAAATGTCATATGACGTCTTACTCAAAATATTTTTATAAGCTTAAAAATATCAAAGTGATTTAATAAAAACCCGTAAATCTTCCAATAAGTTTTGTGGTAAAATAAATGCGGTTTGATCAGCTCCTAAATAAGTTTTCTGCTTTTAGTTAAATAATATCGGTTTGCATTTTTCCGTGTTGGAACAAATACACCGACATTGTGACGAACTTCAGTGCGTAGAATCACAATCGTCTTTTCTGAGTTGGTGCAGTACTGCAGTTCTCTGTGTCGGTTTTGATTGTTACGCCCGTTTTTACCATATTTCCTGTAAAACAAATTAGTCACCCTTCGCCTAAACCTCCTCCCGACACCTGAACATGGATAGAAGAAAGTTATCGACAGCTGGCGACAGCCTTTACGTGATTCTGTCGCTACCGAAGACAGCTAATCAAGACGATGTCAAGAAGACGTATAGGAAACTCGCTTTGAAATACCACCCGGACAAGAACCCAAACAATCCGGAGGCCGCGGAGAAGTTTAAAGATATCAACCGAGCTCACACGATCCTGAGCGATCCCACGAAGCGGAATATTTACGACAATTACGGCTCCCTGGGGCTGTACATAGCGGAACAGTTCGGCGAGGAGAACGTCAACGCGTACTTCGTGGTCACGTCCACCTGGTGCAAGGCGCTGTTCATCTGCTGCGGTATCCTGACGGGCTGCTACTTTTGCTGCTGCCTGTGCTGCTGCTTCAACTGCTGCTGCGGCAAGTGTAAGCCCCGCACGCCCGAGGAGGCGGGTGACTACCACACGCTGGAGAGAGACGACTCGGACGGCGTAGCGGTGACGTCGCAGCCCGGAGGCAAGCCGCGCCCCGCGCCCCCGGCAGACCACCCCTCCAGCGCCATCGCCATGCCGCCACCGGGCGCCGCTTCGGAGAGCACCAGTCTCAACACAGGTGGGGTCAACTACGGCATCCCCCAATAACTACTCCCAACAACATCCCGTGATATCATAGTGAAATGTTAAGTGTACAATACCTACATACTGCGTGAGAATAGATCCGTAGTGTCCGTTAAAAGGTTGGTAGGATTTCTAATATTTATTGTCTTTATATCGATGGCCTTTTAACACGTTAAATTATAAATCTTCCCTCTTCCATAAATATTATAATACACATGTGTAATGGAAAACCACACATTTCACCATTGTTTATAGTGACAATGTTATTGTACGAATGTTCGTCTTCAATCAATCCTTTCTTCTTGCGCTAAGAGCTTTATCAATTTAGGGATTGTTGTAATGATTCTATTTGGTATTTAATGTTGTGAAATGCAATATTTTGCTTGCGCTACCTTTGAACAATAATAAATTGTTAATTTCCTGTCAATTTCTATAAGGAACCGTCTATCTACTGATGAGAATTGCTTCCCTTGTTCAATTATTTCACTTCATAAAGAACAGCTCAGTTTCTCCGAGAGTTATTCATTGTTGATTTTAAACAGCTTAGCTTTCTTGTTGAATGTTAATTGTATTGATGTTTGATTCTGATATTATTACTGTGCTGGACGCTGGCTGCTTTGTACCGCAATGTTTGCGCTCCCAATATCCTAAGTAATAATATATTATACATAATAAATATTCCCTTTGCACATAGACCATATTAAGAAATGAGCCTTTTCTGACGATTAATTAATACTAACAGCTTTAGTCAGACAGTATCGCACATCTACTGTAATTTTCAATCCAATTATCCTTCATTCTTTGAATTTCCTTCAACAAGAAGGTAAGTTTGCCAGTGCAGATTACCACTTATTTACATAGAGAATGCTACATATAAAATAATAACTCAAATAGAAAGCAATCACTCCGTGGTGTGGCAATATACATAAAATAAAACACAGTTTTACAACGCTATTTATTGATATATTTTATTTATTTACGCCAGTTACAGGCGTTTGCACGGACATTTACAAATAATATTGAAAAGGTACATATGTATTATAATAAATAGCATAAAAAGAAACAACATAATTTGACGCTTTTATCCGGAGTTAAATAGTTTATGCCTGCTTTACTTTGTCTTTTCATCAGGCCTATATTAACTGCAGTAAGCCACGATGAAACTTGAATCAAAGCAAAACCTGGTTGGCATAAAAGTGGTGAAAACAGATAATTTTATTTGTTTTCACTATAAGCCCTAATCTTGGAGTGTTCTAGATACATATAATCTCAAATCTTTGTGTAAATCCAATGATACTAATAAGTGATTGAGGCCAGTCTCTAAATTGTACGAGGCTATAGTTCGTATAAATCGAACAAGACTAGTCCGTGTGAATTGAACGAGACCAGTTTGTGCAAATTGAACAAGCCAAGTTCGTGTAAGTTGAACGAAACTAGTTCGCTAGCGATGCCACAGGAATCAACTTGCACGAAGTATGCAAATAACATTAATCAACGTGGCTTTCTCATTTTCAAATAGTCTGCTAGACTTAGGATCTACCAGAGATGGATTCAGTACACCGACATTGAAGGAAATATACTAAGCTTAGGTAACTGGATTATTTAAGACACCACCTTTACTAACTGGATAAATAAAATGATTTGGTACATGACTGTTATATAGACGCAAAATACAACCGAAAATAAAACCGCATATTTTTGTGTGACTGTATCGACATGTTCACGGTCGCATTGCTTCGCATGCGCCTTAACCTAACCCTGACCCAACAGTGTTTCTCTTGTTTTATTCCTACATTTGGTCAATCCCACATACGCTTTATTAGGTTAAGAGAGGCATGCTCAATTGGATTGTAACAATGTCGAAACTGCCACTCAAAAACTTTTATTTTTTATTGTAATTTGCACGTAATTTTCAATTGTGGTTTTGCATCGTCAGTCATGTACCAATGGTTTTTTTTCACAATTTGATCTCTCTGTCTTTGGGGGAGTTTTTTTTGATTTGGCATTAGTGGTGGGCGAAGCGGCTCGGTTTAGTGAGCGGGATCACTAAATCAGCTCTCTGTAAAGACAATCCACATGAAAACTGGACGAAAAAAGTATCGTGTAAGAGCGTCATAAGAACGTTTTTAGGAGGGCCAAGGGAGTGAGGAAGAGGGCATGGTGCGGGGGGACACGTACCGTCGTTCAATCGAACTGGATCACCAAACCGGTACACTACAAAGAGCTGATTTAGTGATCCGGCTCACTAAACCAAGCCGCTTCGCCCACCACTATTTGGCATACAAAAATTATTAGTATTAATATAATTAAGTTAATTCCTGCATGTTGTTTATATTGATTGTTTAATGCACCAGTTGTCACTTTTTAAGGTTATTATTGTATTATGCACCTCTAGTTGTTGTATTTATATGATGTGCTTGTGTGCCTGTTGAATTATAATATTTATTAATCATTTAAATAAATACTTAATTTATTAAGTATTTTTTTTTGTATTTCTTACCGAGAGAGAAACCTTGTGATTATTATCCTCTGTGTTAACATGTTCCTCAGTTAGACAATAGCATTATCACACACTTCTGAATGGGAATTGAGTTTTCAAGTGACCGTACAATATAATATTCTTTTTAATGAACTGACTGGGGATGAGTTGATAGGTCGCTAATGAATGCTTGTATTTCAAACCGTAACTTGTAGAACATATTCACCCAGCAAACAATTTTGTGCAGCTAACGCAGTGATGTACAATCTTTTTATCCAGAGGGCCAAATTATCCATGTTCACCCATATAACATATTCACCCAGCAAATAATTTTGTGCAGCTATAACAGTGATGTACAACCTTTTTATCCAGAGGGCCAAATTATCCATGTTCCATGTTTGCGAGTCGCAGGGGGTAGGGTATATACAGCTTCACGTGGTTAACTTTGCAGTCGATGGCGTCGCCAGTGTAGATTTTAAAATTGTTTTAGTGTGAGTGCAGTACAAACGTCCCATCTGTTCGGATTCAGTAGGTGCATACTATACTTATTGTAAACCAAAAGATTAACTAGTCACTTACCTAAAAAATCACATTTTATTATAACAATGTTAAATCTTTGGATGCCATATCAAAATTTAATAAAAACAGTAAATTTTGTCGAATTTTATCAACGTTGAATTAAAGAGCACGTAATAACCTGTAATTTTGGGCGGCTGATTCAAAATATTGAAGACGGGAAAGTTTGTCGTGATACCCTTTCGTATTTTTTAAAATAGAACAAAAACCATTAAATATTTTAATGATAGCACTCGAAAATGTGAACGATTCAAATTATATAAGAAATACCAAAAGTCATTTACTTTACTTCTATGTTTTTAAAAACAATGCCGTCTTCCTCTATAAAATGGAACACTTAAAAAATATCAATTACAGTGCGAATAAAGAAAGTGCCACAGAGGGAAATCCCGCAGGCCGCACGGACTGCGGGTTGTGCATCACTGAGCTAAACACAACTAATTTAGTCTTTTACTAAACCGAGCAACAAATTAACAGTTATTCGATGCCCAAATATTCGCCTTATGTCACCAAAAGTAATATGTGTGAACTGAACACCTGAATTTATTATTCTAGGATTCTGGAAAAGTATTATTATCCAACATTAAGATATTTTTCTCCACCAGCAATCTCATTCTAGCAGCAAAATAAGAGTGATTGGATGATGGAATGATTTGCCGGCTTGTGTTTCCTGCCTCCTACAATAGGGATATCTTCAAGAACTAAGTTCAATCCTTCCTTTCCTTAAAAAACACCCTGCACACAGTATTATCAAAAACATAGGCCCTGTAAGGTTATAAATCTTAATTAAAAAAAACTCCCATAATATACTTTAAATAATATCATTTGCCATTCCCATTTTGAGACGAAACCACAACTTTTTTAATAATTGATTATTCAACGATAATTCCTACTTTTATTAAGAGTACAAATTTTTTTATCCCTTTACCATAAAAAAATTTTGGTATCTGAAAAAGTACAGAAAATATCAACTTCTTACTCCTTTTTATTTATTTTTTCGTCAATTGCTGAGCACTTAATTCAGATTGACCATTACATCAGATTTGTTCCCGAACTACTGGGAAGACCTAAATCGTATCGAGCGCGTCTAATTACGGAAGCAATTGAAATCCACAAAAACCCAAATAATATTAATGGAGATGATGGAGCTAGGTTTAATAGTTCTTGGTATCCGGTACTTGACGGGAACACCAAAACTCAACGCCGAAAACCACATTGAGTATACTAATAATTATTATTATATTGAAATTCCGGCTCTAAGAGAATTAACGTGCACAGCACGGTATCACTTCTACATCCATAAATACACCTTACACCACAATCTACACATCTGCTCTGATGATGGACACTGTAACGCTGGCTAAAGGAGGAGGAAACGCAACGCCCAATTATATCCTAAAAACTATTCATGAAAATACTTTTGGCCGGAAAAACCTGAAAACATATTCTCACTCTTTGTTCTGAGAAGTGTTAAAAAAATTAACGACGTAACACCAACTGGCAACACGGATTAGTAAGTCACATAAATAAATAATTTTCCGAGTAAAAATCTTATGTGGCTTTAGATACGAGATATTATGTTATCATGTTTGTGTACCTTTCTGTTATCTAAAAATATTATCTATGGAATTTGCCCTGCCACTACGAATGACCAATCTTTTTTTATAAATTATTTTCTATGGCACTTCTAATGGATGACGAAAAGGTCATTAAACATTTTAATATGTTAAAAATGGGGGCATGACTCACTTCATTCCGCAGCTTAATAATTGTGACTGTTTTAAGATTAGCAGTCCACAATGGAGTGTTGATACCAATCCTGATGTGTGGCAGTGAGCCATGGAACTAGCACAGGGAAGTTGATGGTAGACTGATTGCTGTCGTAACAAGATCTCTGAGGCGTATGTGTGGTAAAACCATGTATGACCGTGTCACAGATGTCCTGGTCCCGAAATAATGCAAAGCTGATTGATGTAAGCGTTGTTGTGAATAAGATTATGAAAGGGACGTTTGGATGGTTTCCGACGTGTGGAGAAGATGATCAGAGAAAGAAGCACCTGGAGAATATATGATGTGACAGTGAATGGTAGAAGAAGTTGGAAACACCTGAAAAAGACATGGCTTGACATGACTTTAGTCGAGTCATATCTAGAGTCAAAATAACAGAAGATTATGGATATGAGACAAAGCTTGAATGAGAATGAAGCAAGGTGCGTATGCCAGGACAGTTGTGTGGAGGTCTGTCTTCTCTGCCTGTCCCTTGCAAATCGGTGTGATGGTTGGTTAATTTTAGTATGGTCCCCTGACGTCAGAATTAATAGACTTGCCCTGTGTACGATTTCGACGGCTGGAGGCAAAGGTCACGTGATACCCATTTTGGCACCAGCTTAGTACACTGCCGTCCACATTTGTTTTGCGTGATTCTGACTGCGGTAATCAAATTACAAAGCAATTATAAAAAGGCTCAAACTAAATATTCTAATAAAATATTCGGCTTTTGTAAACAAGCCGAACCTTTTTGCTTGGTTGCGGCTTTACTTAAATTAGCGGCACGCCTAGCTCACCCCTCTTATTTTGTCTTCTAGCGTGTTAGGGCATCTCTATGTATTATTTTCTCTGTGGCATGGTCAGACAAAAAAAAAATTCTTCATTTCTCTAGAAAGTCTTATCTTATTTGATTTGATAATTTCCCACGAAATGGACGGAATAATTTTAGCATAGAAGTTTGCATACCGATAGCAAGATAATCTCAAACCACAAATTGATAAACAATTTCCTTATCAATGGACAATTAATTAGTGCGCTTATTCATTTCTATCGCTTGACACATTTAACTTTGCAGGCAGACAAAAGAATGAACTGTACTAGTTAACTTCTAAATCGGATACGCAAAATTTGCATATGTTGAACGCCGGCGTATCCGATGGGCATCGTAAAAACATACTTTCTTTTCATAAGTGTATGAAATATATGTAGCTATTCTGGGGAAACTTCTTATGATAGAAATATACATTTTTTTGTAAATATCTAAACAAAGTATCTGGTAAGACAGTATAATTTACAAAAAACATAATTTTACAGCAAAACTTTACCCTCAGCACACTATGGAAACATTAGGCTGCGGGAGCTCGGCGTTCCAAAGGATAAATCTCTACCCGGCTTTCAACACTTTTTTTATTCTAAATCTTTTTTCTTATTGAGCAATTATTGAGACATGTGTAATAAACAATATTGAATCTTGTCTTATTTTTTACATTTAAATTCATCTTTAAAAGGGCCATAACTCAAAATGGAAATGATGCTGTGAGCTTAAAATACTTGTGTTGACTCTAAATTCCAGTCATTTAAATCTGTGCAAATTCCATGATGCCAGGCGCACCGTTTAAGAATTTTTTAGTTTGGCAAACATAATTACTACCTGCTTATCGGTTCAAAGCTCAAAATTACATTGTGAACTAAAAATAGTTACATGCATTCAGAAATTCTTTACGGTAATTTCATGACGCCAGAGCTCTCCGTTCGAGACGGTTTTTAGTGACACACACAAACAGATTTTCTGCATTACAGTTATGATAACTTCCCATTGACCATGTTTTAGTTTGATAAAAAAATATTTCTCACAGTCTAAATTTCTAATTAGATTTCTCTGGTGGTTCCCCCCTTTTTTCAGACTGCTTTTTTCTTATTGCCAATTTTTAATCGGCATTAACTCGAGTACTTGACAACGAAATAGTTGTCTGATTAAATAAATAAATAAACACAATTCTGAATAGGAATGTTTATTGATTCTTGGGATTGATTGATTGAATGAATTATCTCTATTTATATCTTTGAATGGTTTTTCGGCTCGCGTTATAAAATGTATTTCTCGGCACCTGGTCTTTAATTATTTATAATGTCTCGGCCATTCTAGCAATTTATCGGAAATATTAATAGATTGGTGGGGAATTGAATAATTTCAGATTTTTAAAAAAATATATGCCACATTAGAAATTGATTAAACAATATCAAGCCAATTATTTTTATTCTATATTTGAAATGTGTATTTTTTTTTCAATTTCGTAAAAACAAAATTTCTCAGTTTTCATCTTGGCAAATCGAGTTACATTCCGTGATTTTTCGTGGATAACAAACATTATTGTATACATATTTTTAAAATTTTATATGATTACAATCAATCTATGTGTCCCCGTCTGATACTTTGTCAGTCACAGCATTAATTGAATGGGTTTTTTTAGGTTTGAGCGAAATTATAATATACTAGCTGGGTGTTCTGGAATGTTCCACAATGATGTTCCTGATTCCCTATTTCCGAACATTCCATAATGTTCCGGGATGTTCTGGAATATTGTGGAATGCTCTCGAATACTTTTTTTATAATATATATTGATTAAAATTATCGATACTTTTAGAACTTAACTTCCTAGAGCAGTAGCGAACCATCCAGAACATTCTGGAACCTTCTTGGCTCACCAACATACTCCACCACTCCTTTCAGAACTTTCTACAGCTTTATCGAACCTCCTAGAACTTTCCGGAACCTTCTAGACTCACCGACACACACCGCCACTTATTTCTGAAAGCTTCTAGAACTTTCTCCTTCTAAAATTTTCTAAAACATTTGCCAACCATCCAGAATCTTCTAGACTCACCGCCAAGAAAAGTACACATAAGCAGACATACTCTGCCACTCTTTCCAGAACTTTCTACAGCTTTATCCAACCTTTTAGAACTTTCCGGAAGACTGTTCTTGAAATTTCTAGAGGGCGAAACTTCCAGTCCTTATATCTTCAAAAGCGCGCCCTTTACTTAAAAACGGGAACCCTCATCCTGGAGGGGGGATAGAGATCTACAACACCATATTGTACCGGGACTCGTTTCTGACTTTTTTTAAACTTTCTTTTATAATATATATTGATTATTATAATTTGCATTACAGCCCACTTATTCAGACATTTTTAAAGGACACATAAATTGATTCAAACGGTGTACAAATAAATTATGTTTTACTCCAACCTATAAAAATATGAATAATAATTCAAAAGATTATTCTAGAACTCTTCTTGCTTGTCGTCTACACAAAATGTTTTGTTTTTAACTAAAACATTTTAGCTTAACATTTTAGCAGGAGATAGAATGTGTATGAAAACAAATGGTTTTGTGTATTGTTTTTTGGGTAATGTTTTAGCGTTACAATATCATGTTATATTTTTATAACTTTCTTGAAGGACTTGAGCTTTAAATCTACAATAACAATTTATTCCATTTCATTTTCCGTGTGTACACTCACCAACAAACAATTCATTACAATATTTAAAAGCATTACATGCTGTAAGTATTTTTTCTAAAATATTAAAATTAAGGCTATCTGTGAGGCGCGGATTAATTTTCATTTACTAACATAATAAACACGTATAAACTTTATTTCCACTTTTATTTTATTTTACCGTAACCGGTTTCAGCTTGTTAAAGCCATCTTCAGACTGGTACAAATTAATCTACGGTTTATATACACAACATGTGGGGGGGGAGAGGGGTGAGAGAGACTACAAGGGATTTATTCTATTATATGGGTTTTCTTTACATTTGTTGCTAAGTCATCTTTGACTGCCGACTTTCTAATTGTTTTGGTTATTCTCAGTAAGCTTAATTACCTCTTTTTTGTATTTTACTTTAATATTGTTTGGGGAATACCTTACAAGAAATATGAATTATTAACAACCTAATGTCATTATCATTTCAATTCTTAATTAGAATCTTATAATTGTGATGATATGGAATTTTTGATTGATATGTTTTTAGGAACAATTTTATAATTGGGTTTTATATACCCTTTTTTTTCATTTACCCTTAATTCGATATGTTTGAGTTTTGAATAACAAGTTTCCTTTACACAAACTACAAAAAAGTAGTTTATCGGGACTTTTTGCAATGTGTTTTTTTGTTGTTGTAAAATGTAAATAAAAAAATAAGTCGTCTATCGTTGGCTTCACCACAGTTTGACACATGAATGCTTTTAGAAGGCAAAGCTGTTACAAAAAAAAAAATTCTTTGCTCAACTTTAAAAATTGTATTTAATTTAATAAATATTTTAAAAGAATAAGGTTGCTCTTGTGGCTCCCCCGTTGTTTAACAATACCTTTGGAAGGCGAAACTGCCATCACACACACCTTCTTCTGGTGTCCTATCTGATAGGAAACACAATGTAAAAATAATCATATTTTGCGGGACTTAAAAATAGTATTTGATTTGTAAAAATTAGGTCATCAGTCATAGTTTACCAATGTCTTAGAAAGGCGATACAGCTATCACACATTCTTCTGGTGCACTCTTCCACGGAGTTTGGTTGTCATCGGTGCACATAAAAATAAGTACATTTATCTATAGTTCGACCAAAAACAAAAGACTGTTCCCTAGCGTTGTCTGGAATGTAGCACAGTGCGGCGTGGCAAGCCACCAACGAAAGCTAGCGAGCTGCTAACAAATCACACCCTTTCTGCGCATGGCAAGAGACGTGCGTCTGCGCGCACCTTCTTTTGCTTACGGTCTAGCTATAGCGGAACTATAAAAATAATGTTTATTTAAATTAATCAATAGTTGGAATTTTTTTATTGGAGATCTTCCAAATTAGTAAATATATAACTTTCTATTTTAATATAAATATTTTTTTACTTAACCTCATTTTCTTCTGATTGTGTCCTTCATTCGCTGAAGTATTTTTTATCTAACCGGTCTAAACAAACACTTCTTATCAAGTGTCCAGGGACCCGATTCCGGTTCTTTTTAAGGATTAGAAATTGTCCTTAGGGTTAAAGATATTTTGCTTAACTGCGGTTCCGATTTCATGTCAATACAATTTGTATTGTCAATAAAAAATATAGGTGAAAATATAATACATGCTTCACATGTGTAGTTTATTATAATTTGTAGAATTTAAAAACCCTTGTATCTGACATTTCCGGCTTTTGGTATAGAGATACTAATGAATGTCGCAATTTCGTTCATTCCTTTGTTAAACCTACAGTAATATCGATATTTTTAGAAAATATCATTCAATGAATGACAGCTGTCATCTGAGAGAACCGGAATCGCAGTTAAGCGAAAGTCTTTAAGTCTAAGGATAAGGACAATATCTTCTCCTTAAAGGAACCGGAATAGAGCCCATATTGTAGTCTAGTCTTGTTGTTTCAAGTAAAATGTTACTTTTTTTATTAATAAATTAATTCGAGCCCCCAGATAATAATTGTGTCATTATGGAATCATAATTATTGATGAGTCCCCGTATTACTGAGACTTTATTAATCCTTAAAGATAATAATTTGCGCCCTTGAGGTGATTTTCTCACCAAAACGGCGCTATAGAAATAATCCAATCATTATTATTATTAAGAGGAACGGCTCCCCGGCCTGTTTCATACTAAACTTAATTTTGGATTTGAGGCAAAAATACACACACCCAAACAAATGATCTTTTTTGTTTTTAAATTAAAGGTTTAGTAAATATCTAGTACGGGTTAGAAGTATTTTATTTATTTATTTTTTCAATTATGACATACGAGGTGTGTTCAAAAGAAAAGGTGAATTTTGAATTTTCGCGGGCTGTGTACATTCGATTATCGATTTTTTTTTTGTTATGTTGGTACACATATGTTTATCATATGTTAGCATTATCAGCCATTTTGGATCAGTGGTTTGTTTTTGACAACTGGAAAGGTTAGTCACTTTTTTTGTGTTTTTTACTTTTTATTATTTTAGTAAAAAATCGAAAAACATCGATTTTTTTGAATTTTTTGAAGAAATGCTGATAAGGACATAGAAAACAAAGCAAATTTAATCAAATGGGTCGAGAGAGTCTGGCTGGAGAGCTCAAAGAGTCTCCCTCAACCGGCCTCTCCCAATCCGGTCCGCTACGCAGTTGGCAAGTAGACGCATTCTCCGTTAAGACAAACCTCACCCCGTGAACCTGGACACCCCTACTAAGTTACCTACCGTAGCGACCCACTTGGGGTGACCTATGCCAGAGGTGTTGGTTATCCAATGATTGTTTCCCGGGGTGGCAGTACCCATTCCCACCTCCCAAATTGATAATGAAAGTTACTTAGGTGGTGGTGAAATACCCCCCAGTTAATTCATAGTTAGGGTTACTTAAGCTTCATGGGCTTTGCCATCTTTGATAACAAACTTGGTATCTATCCAGTTCTTGATAGAACGCCCTCAATCTGCACAGGGGCTTACACGGTTTTTTCTTGCCACGGCCTCGACGACCGTATGACCGCGATATTGAGATGTGCATGGAAATCTGGCTTTTGCATGATAATACTTGAAACAATATTAATAATCGCATATTATTCAAACACCATGTGTATTGGAGGAACACGGCAAGTTAGAAGGTTGCTGTGATAGCTCAGTGGTTAAAACTAATAACCTTTTTTCTAATGCATGTTAGGATTTGAAGATTATTAATTTTGTTTCAATATTTAACACTTGTTTGGAATGAAAGAATTAAAATTTTATTTTGCAACCGCATTAATTTTATTATATTTTATACAAACACAATATTTACATTCATTACTCTGTAAGTTTGTCATTTGCATATTTGGTAAATTATATTTCTAGCTAATTTTATATTGCTTTATCGAAGCGATTAACCCTTTCTGGTAAATGTGTTGATCAATTTATCAAATATTTCATTAATTTACGCAATTTACAAATATTTTTAATATTCTAAATAATCGTCTTTCATTAAAATTAATAATATGAAATCAATGTCTTATGCGTTAGATTATATCAATTTTTCCTGAATGTAAAATGTATTTCAAATAATAATTGTAGACAAAATGGAAATTATACACTGTTGCAAAATATATATATTTTTTATTTCCACCTTTTTCAAAACGTGTGATGAATGACAGGTTAGTGAAAGCATTTCAAAGACATGCATTATTGAAGGTTTTCACAGCCAATAGTGCTTCTTCTTCCTTAAGCCAACATTTCAGACAGCCCTGTAGTGTCCATTATCACATCGCATCTGCCCTGATGATGGACACTCCAAAGTTGTCAGATACGTTGGCTCAAGAATGAGGAGGACGTTCAAATGGTTCAATTATTACCTCAAAAAGTCATATCTCATCTTCTCTTTGTCATATTCGGGTCTGGGACCCATCGCTTCGACAAGATGCCTCCAAGCATCTCTGTCCTTGGCTACTTCAACAGCCTCCCATCCATTCCAGGCCTAGCCTCTAGAGTTCCTTACCCCAATTTAATCTGGGACGGCCCACTGAATGTATTCCCTCCGGAATTTGCAGAAGTCGGTCTTTCGACATTCTGATATATGTCCAAGCCACCTCATCTGCAACCTTTGTATAAAGAGTAGCAGAGATTTGATGCTGAGCACATTTCGGATCGTCGAGCTTCCTACTCGATCCCATTTTATAACTCCTTGTTCTCTTAAAAATCTCATTTTGGCAGCTTGGACCCTGGAACGTATAGCTTGGCATTTAATTGTAGATATTGGTTATTTTGGACCGATAAAATGTAATTACTATGGCAACATAAAGGTACTCACTTTGTTTTTGAAATGAGTTCATCACATTAAGATGTTTTCACATATTCGCATTTGAGAGTTCGTTTTAAAGAAACAAGACAAAACATCGTAATTAATTTTCATCGTAAGTAATTGATTTTTGATCTGTGAATTTTATTTTGTTTTTTTATTTATCTAACATCTACTACATGGTTACTTCGATACATACAATTTAAGAAATGCAAAAAAATGACCCTTTCATGTTATCAAATCGTTAAAATCATCTCCTTTCGAAAAGTATCACTAATTGAACACCATTTGGTTCAAATAAAACGTATGCACTTGAACCGTTGTGCTTTTTATACTTACTTTGATTATCCTGTGAGCCATCTTTGTGTTGCCATTTAAAACCTTTTAAACTATTGCAGCGTCCTCAATTTTTGTCTACTTATGTCAGACCATACTCTCTCGTTCTTCATACAGATTTGGTAACCCAAAAATCAATCAACATGTCAACAGACATCTTCATTTCAACTATTAATCGCCTTTACATTAGGGAATCCATTTTAGGTAAAATCATTAATATGGAATCGGTCTGCACAGCTCCCATAAATAAGCACTCCATGGTTTACCTTATTCCCTTTAATAAGGTTCACCGGTATTATCAACGGGTATCCTAGATATGGCTCCCAGTTCCACAGAGACTAGACAAGAATAGATTAGTGGATTTTTCTTCACCCTCTTCTTACAGCAATTAGTGTTTTCCACTCCCAACACGTATGTGCGATGTCAGTGTTCTGTTAACTTGTGGAACGCCATATCGCATGTGAGAGCGTATCGCCGGCGGATTCGCTAGGGATAACTAGAACGTATTTAAACGAATCATAATCGCTTATCAATAAAATAACCAATCGGGATATAGATTTTACATGACTTGGTTTGGCATAAGTCGGGTAATAAATATTAGAAATTGGTGCGCGCTGTAACAAGGATAACATTCCGATTTTCATACTTACATTACTCAATTATTAACAGGAAAACCTCACACGATCTTATTTTTATTTAGAAAGACTCTTATTCAGCCTTACGAAAATACATAAAAAAGTATGCTTTCATATTTCTTTGTTTAACTTTTTAAGTAACAGAAGGGAGAAAAAAATTGTTTCTTTAAATAAGTAGCTATTCTGGGAAAACCCCTCCTACTATAATCATCAAATTTTGGTAAATAGGTAGATACATTATCTGATAAGATGGAACGGCTTACAAAACATGATTTTGTAAAACACAAGTGATTTTTTACGAAATTAAAGCCAGGAGGCGCATGGTGCTCACAAAGTCTTAGCTCCCTCGGTGAATTTCTACCCATAGTTAGTAGTTGCCTGGTTCGTTTGCAGTTTGAACTGTTCAAGAGCGCTCTGTATCAAAACATGGTTCATTCATTAATCTTAATTGCTAAAGTACGCAATTATTTCTAAATTTGAACCTGTCGAAGTTACAAAGGTTTTTTAATAAAAAAATTCTATTATTTTATATTATAGTACACAATCCTTATGATTACAATATTAGATTCATATTTTCCCAATGACTCCTTCCCAAGCTATTTTAAAATTCATACACTAAAGGTCTATTCACATATACCAGCACCGCGCAGGGCAGAACAGTACAGTACAGACACAGCGCAGACGCAAGTACGGCTGTCAAATGAGCATTAGCGTCCGCCTCAACATGTTTGAGGATTTTATAATCCCATTCCCTTATTTATTACTGACCGATTCAATAAATTTATTGTTATCCCATCTTCTTGATTTTAACAATATCTGCGTCTAACGACGCCAACTTACGAAGATGGCGGTGCTAACAGTATGTGTTCATATGAACTGCTGTAATATGAATGCGTTCATAGATTATGTAAGCAAATAATGTTGTCGTGTCTGTACTGTTCTGCACTGCGCGGTGCTGGTAGATGTGAATAGAGCTTAATTCATAACCCTTATCTAATCTGACAAAACTGTGAGTGATTGAAGTGATTATGAATCTAAATTAATATTACCATTTTTTATAACAAGATATTGTAAATGTTTTATCATCAATAATCACCAATTTAAAATGTTTGTAATTAAATACAACACAAATCAGATAAAAATTGTGCTAATGGTAAAGAGTCATCTACAAAGAATGTTTATTATATCGCTAAATTCTTCCATAGTTATCCTCTTTGTTACTACATGTCTTACATGAAAACATAAAATACAGAAAATACCAAAATATTGAATGTTTCCGATACAAATAATGATTTTTTTTCAATTTTGTAAAGCTTATTAACTCAGAAAGAATTTTTTTTTAAATGTATAATTTTTTTATACCTTCACCCTGCACCTCTTTTTTTATAATCCAGATAGAATCTGTCAACCTAGGAACTTAATAAAATGGAACAAAAACAATTTATTACTTTGGCAATACCGATTTTAGAACAAAAATTATTTTCTATTTAAATGTGATCTTATCTTTGACTTCCGAATCTCACAGGTCGACTAAACGGGAAAAATGACTTAACTCAATTTTTTTTTTATATGTTACAGTGCGTTTTTCCTTCTATGTAGTTTTATTTTTATTTTGATTTAACATCTAATCAATAATATCTTATTTGATAATGTCCATTTCAAAAATACAAAATCAAAAGTGTTGAAAAATTACATGTTCGAGTATTAAATTTCCTTAGAACATGACGCAGAATCATCTCCTTTCACGAAGTACCACTAAGTTCTGTATACCATTTGATATTGATGTGAAAAATAATCACTTAGACCGTTTTAAAGATATGTATTTTTTTCTTTCCACCATCTTGTGTTGTCATTTATTTTATCTGTATGTATATAAAAATCAATGTAACTTTGTTTGTCCTCGATGTTCTCGAAAATTACTCCACCGGTTTTGCTGAAAATAGCACAGTTTGTTTTTATTAGTTCCGGGAAGATTTAGAAAGTAGTTTGAATGAAATCCAATATGTAAAACTGTTGCTATAACGTTTTAAAATTAGTATGAGAACATTGAACCCGCCATGTTTTATTTAAATTAGCTTATAGATATAACACTCTGGTTAGCCACAGAATGCATATTCAAAAGAAGGTTTTTTTGGGTAGAATATTTTCAAAATGGAAAACACGAGTAGGTACCTACTTAAGAACTTTATGATTTAGATATATTAAAAAAAAAAAAACATTTGGAATGAAATAAAATATTCAAATGAATGTTTCTTTATTTGGAGATAGTTACTTTCGCTGTCAAATCAATTATGGCACCCTAATGACGAGCAAGAATTCACAACTTCATAACTTTATTCCAAAAAAAAATCCCGAGCAAGGCCAGGTACACATCAGCTAGTAACCAGTAAAACTATTGAAGCGCCCTCCTTTTTTGCCTACTATTTTGTTGACAGTCTGTAAGGGATTTTTATTGACATTTGAGCAATCATGATTTTTTTAATATATAGCTTACCTGGCCTAGATTAGACCTCTTTTTTCTGCCCCAGCTCTCAAATTACAGAACTGGAATTGTATATCAAATAATTTATTTTTTTACATTTCCATAAAAACATTGTGCCCAAGCTAAATTTGTCTATTTCACTGTCAGTTTTAAAGGTCAAATTTGTACAGATTTTTTTAGCTCATTGTTACTTGCACAACTAGAACATGTACACTTCGTTACCAATGGAAAAAAATTATATCTCTGTTGTTAACAATCAATTAGTCTAAAGATATAAATAGATAAGATTAGAACAGGCGTCTGATGACAGTGACCTAGTTATGTGAACACCATTATAAAAACACAGAAATTCAACAAATCTCCAAATGAATAAATAAAATGACTCAATCAACACACTGGAGGAGAGTTGGTGGAGGTCAAAATGGAAATCAACCCACTTATTTCTGCAGTTGGTGGTTTCGCTCGTGTAGATTTTGAGTGTACAAAAATCTACGGATTTAACTTCTAGTACGCCGAGATTGCCCAACGGATATGCAAAATTTGTATCCATTGAATGCCGGCGTATCCGATGGGCAACGTAAAAACATACTTTCTTTTTGTATATACGTAGAATATAAGTAGATATTCTGGGGAAACTACTCACGATAGATATATACATTTTTTATAAATATCTAAACATATTATCTGGAAAGATACAATTTACAATAAAGTTATTACGAAAATAAAGACTCATCCGGTGCACGGAAGGGCCGCGTGAAAAATTTAACCCTCGGCACACTGGAAACATTAGGCCGTGGGAGTTTGTCATTCCAAAAGTAAAAAAATATTTTGTTCGTATGTTAGGTCTTCCTTTGGCCGCCTGTAAAGTTTAGTGTGCCAAGCAATACCCTGCTTTGGCTAGAACATCCTATCTCTAGTTAAAATCATATTTCTAATTGAACAATTGATAAATATTGAATAAAACAATACGGTATCTGGTTTTATTGTTTACGGTGAAATTAATATTTCTAAGCTCTATCTTCTTGATGGAAATGTCATTGTGAGCTGAAAAAATTTTTTTTTTATATGAATACCGCACAAGAGTCCCAACTGCTCCCAACCGTCTGGAGCCAGTGAGACTGGCATTCCCAATTGGGGAATGTTGTTAGGCTGAAGGTATTGGGGAGGGGAAGGAGAAGGAGAAGGGGAAGAGGAAGGTGGGGAAATACCTGGCTATTCAGACCTGATCACCAAACACGGCTAAAAGCCATTTCAACCAACGTTTCAATTCTGAATGGTGGTCTTTCACCATGGCGATACTTAGAGTATCTTCCACTCTGGAACATGCGCAAATATACTATATATTATTTTAAAATTAATTGTGAAACAGCACAAATCAATTAAATAAAATTTACTTGCGCACTCCGGGATTTGAACCCGCGACCTTCGGATTCGTAGTCGAGAGCCTTACCCCTCGACCATGGAGGCCGTAAAGGTTGCATTGTTGACCTATTAATTCCAGACAGAAAAAGCTGTGGAATTTTCATATTTCAAGTGCTTCCCGTTTTTAATGTTTTTACTGGGATTAACAAACAGACTTTATGAATTATCTGATTAAATCACCCCTAGTACAATAATTGTAACTAAATGTTTTATTTTCATTGATCTAGATGTGTTAATTTGTCCTATTAGGGGTCTATTGTCAGTTGTCATTGATTATTTTAGAGCGCACTTACCGTTGCTCTCTTCAATCAACCCTGAGCAAAGGCTAAGTTAAGTAAAAAAAAAATATTTAACCTAAGTGTTAGCAGAGAATTACTCAGTTTCATTTCATCATAATTTTTTGACTGAGCGTTTGCATAATTCTAAGAAACGTAAAATCACAATCATTACCATATTTATTTAATACAGATTTTAAATAACTGACCTTATTTTTTTTATTTTAAATAATCCATTAGAAGCTAGACTGTTATGAGCTTCCGCATCTTGTTATTTTCAAAGTACCCCTGCTCTACCCTCGGTAATATTTATAGCAATAATCCGGAAACCAACTATCACATGCATGCACCTATTCTCCACTCGCATACCTAGGAAAAGAATATCTTCCTATCCTCAGACATCAAATTCTTTTATTCTCAATGTGTTTATCCCAATTTAAAGATTATAAGATTTTTTTAAAGGTATTATCTCATTTGATCCTGTAAAATTTTTGTACCATCACTATCATCATGTATGTACTAAAAATGTTTTTTAATCTACAAACCCTAAGAAAATATAATTAATTATAGATATTCATTATTTATTATAGAACCCCATCTTCGAACACTACTTTCTATGTGAAGTAGATTTAAAATTCCCCAATCTAAAGAATTTGTTTCTTGCATATTTATAGAAAGCAATTTTTATAAAAGAATCCAATCTTAATTTTGCCTTTCTCTGTGGAATATTATTTGAAATTCCCAAATCTATAAAGAGTTTATTTCTTGCATATTAATTAGTACAGAAACCAATGTTGGGAATAAAATGGCACGATCTTCACTTCTCTTTTCTCTGTGGAATAGCTTTGAAATTCTCTAATCTAAAAAGTTTATTCCTTACATTTTATTATAGAAAGCAATGTTATGGACAAAGGGACCCAATCTTCAATTATTCTTTCTGTATGGAATAAATAGATTTGAAATTCCCCAATCTAAAGAGATTGTTTCTTGCATATTGTAGAAACCAATGTTTGTAGAGGGACCCAATCTTCAATTCTCCTTTCTATATGGAATAAATAGATTCGAAATTTCCCAATCTAAAGAGATTGTTTTTTGCATATTGTAAAAACCAATGTTTGTAAAAGGACCCAATCTTCAATTTTCCTTTTTCTGTGGAATAGATTTAAAATTCCCTAATCTGAAGAGTCTGTTTGTTTGTTTGTTTCTTGCATATTATTTAAATGCTGAATAATCATGCTTTCTGTTGCTGTTTGTCTGTTGTAGGTCGGGCGTGAGGGGTTCATTAGCCATTATTCTCATCACATCCACTTGTTGGCGACGTGAGGCATCATTATTAATATTTTAATTAATATTTATTTTATACTTACATCACCCAATATTTCTATTCTTTAATCATTTTTTATTCATCTTTTGCATCCACTATCACTGTTATATATGAGGCTGTTAGTTTATTCTACATAATAGCATAAAGGCAGGCTTATTGCCATTTAGCAGTTTCCTCCAACCAATTTAACTTGTATTGCATGTAAAGCGGGACGGTGTTATGAGTGCTCATTAGTAATATTTCCTTATTAAATATTTAACCCCTCGAGTATTTTCATAATAAATATTAATTTTTCTTATGTGAATGGTAAACTTTTAAATGGCAGTAAAAAGTGTGTTTTTTCTCTTTCTAACACAGTTTAAATCGTATAAATTACTATAGTACAAAATGAGATAACATGACTTTTATGAGTCCGTTTCGGGCTGGGAGAAATATATCCCCAAAAGACTCGAGGGGTTAAACAACATTAATAATCATCAAAACATATGTATTAGAGAAATATTATGACCGCTGAACTATCGTGATACATCTGCTGTGTTTTTTCTAATCCACATGGTGTTTGAATAATATTCAGTTCGATGACTTTTTTAAAAATGTTTTTGGTCCGACTAGCATCGAAGCAATTAAAAAATGTTGGTATTTTTGTGACATCTAACCCTCAAATTTATACTTCCATTGATAGGGCTGTATGGTAAATTTATTAGTTGTTCTATGAATTGCAATTTTCAGTACTTAATTATTCGGTATTCGGCCCCAAATTTGTTTCAACTTTTACAATGTAATTTTTTTTCTCCTCTTTCATCTTTCACAATCATTTTAAAAAAGCTCATATGTCATTCCTATCCTGGTGATGTGAAGTGTGGTTTTACTCGTTGTCACTTTTGTATTGTTATCGGTGTCCGTTTGCTGGTAATCTTATTGCAAAAGGTTTTTTTTTTTTTCGAATAAGTAATACATTAAAGTTATGTGCATGTTGTATTCAATCAACTAAGAATTGTTATATTTGGAACATGTCAGTATTTTTTGCATGTGCAATTTTTGCCGTCTCTCTTTAATTTTTGAGCATGGACTTTTAAACAATTTCGAAAGTCATTTCTGATAAATTTTGCAATGAATTTTTTTTTGTTTCTCTGCTGTCGGATCCTTTTCCTCTGTTTGCACTTTGCTGGCAACAAGCATCTTGCTGTGGATCCAACTGTTAAACTGTCAGGGTTCTCTCACTAAACTGCATCGGGTGCAGTCGTAGCCACCGTGTGTATAATATAATGCACAAATGGAGATAAAAAGTTTCTGAATTGTGTGTATGTCAACAAATAGTAGAGTGGCCATTGCACCAGTTCCCCGGAGGCACAGCTGCATTGAATCAATTTACTCCCGATACCTTTGACTGACGAAATGAGGAAGCTTTTAGACTTATGAAAAGATATTTCATTTATGTGGTCAGGTCAGAATTTAGGCCAAGATGTGTTGTACTTGTAATATTTTATTTAAGAATTATTATGGACAATTCTTTAATCAATTTTCTTAAGTGCTTCCATTGTTTTTCACAACGTCATTGGCTGTAGAATTTTTATCTCTTAGCCTTAAGGCTGTAGTAGTATGATCTATAAGTTGGTGAAGTCTGTCTGCCTCACTTGCTTTCTGTGATTTGGCCGGCTACAAATATGTGCCCTATCATTCATCTCCTTACCCCTCCCCAATTAAGGGTGTCCCAATAAGAGCGGCGGATTTTAATTTCGTACAATTGTTGTCCCGTTATGTTGGTGCACAAACCATTTTGCTTTTTTTCCCACTTAAGAAGCTTTATAGCTAAAATTGCTTCCCGCCTAAGAAGTTTTAAAAGTTCAGCGTTGAATCCATCACAAACATAAACTAGTGGCGACATATACCTGAAAATGTCAGTTTTTGCGGAAATTCATTGACTTTAAGTTTTCAAATCAGTTTTATGTTATACCGAATATTGTTTTTTGCGCTTCCGATGCGTACCTACCCGCTGACATCAGCATCCGCTTTATCTTTATCCAACTTTACCGTATTCTCAGTGGCGTTCGTCAGTGGCGGCTTGAGATTTTTGAGTTTGCTATGACTGAAAAATATGATATTGTTGTAACAGAAAACAATCTTTATCAATATTTTTTATTCATTTTACCTATGAATTTAAAAAAATACATAATATGTACGATACTAGAAAAAAATCTTTTAAAAAATTGCCAAATTTCATAGCACCCTTAATAATAATTGGATGATTTTTATAGCGCCGTTTTTGTGAAAAATCACCTCAAGGGCATTGAATTATCACAAAAGATCTGTATCTATCTGCTTACAAGAATAAAGTGAATTAAATTAAATTCGTGGCTTATTGGGACACCTATATTTCCTTTGTACTGTGTTTCCACATTCCTTTATTCCCATTTCCTCGCATAACACTTTTATCAGCCATTTTTATAAATCTTCCAACTTTATGTAGTTTATTAAATAATTTTATTCTATTCACTTTTTCTTTTTTTTTTGTCATTATTTAACCCTTTGATTGATGAATATACAGCGCTTAATTAATTTGTATTTAAATAATTAATTATAAAAGAAATATTAAATTTGACAATGCTTAAGACCCGCAATGGTGTTACAGAGTCACATCGTGTCTTTGTTTGCTATATACAAACAGTCAATGGGTTAAATAAAAACATTTGATAATAATATTTTGAAATTTTATAGTAAAAATAGTCGAAGGCTTTTATCCAAATCAGTGACAGACTTGTGTTTCAGAAATTGAATTGTAAAACATGTTTTTAGAATGTCTTCATCTTATATAAATATAAACATTATTAATCAATTGACACATTCATATAGAAACAAAGGAAATTACAAAAAACGTGTGATTAGAAACATGTTTAACTTAACAACCACTTTAATGCAAGTACTTTTAAATTGTATTACCTAATGTGGTGCAAATTTTATTGGTTTGCATTATTTATTTACTGGATATTTTCTATCATATAATTGACACACTTCCGTTTTTGTCACAAACAAATACGAAATGACACTGCTTTGTTTGTTATGAAACATATGTTTTTAAAATAAAATTTATGCGGAGCACCATCTTGGAAAATGCTATATCTTGTTTTTTGATTGGTTCATTTGATATTAGCTGGATTTGTTTTAAACCCGTTTCCATAAAGTCAATATTTTAATGATAACTAACCTAACCTAACCCAACTTATAATTTACACATTCGCCGTAACTCAAAATATGTCAAACTGAAAATTTTTCATTTTCATTATGTATGCGGATATGCATATGTATTGTACACATGCGTGTATCAATATTTTGATATATTGTGTTACAATTTGAAAGTACACATGAATAATAATGTCATATAATGCTTAGAGCCCCAAATAACTGCGCTATGAATGTTTAGCGGAATTCAAACATCAATTAGTGCTTTTGAAATGACTTTAAAGTCCATTTTGACGTTTATAATTGTGGAAGTGTGAATTATTGTAAAAGTAAAATAAATCTACTCTACCCATTTCCATATTTGACTCATCTTCGAATTTAGTTTGATACTAAACGTTTTTGTTTCTATAAACCTCAATTGATCAATATTGTATATGTTTATTTTTTTACATCAGTGAATTCTGTTTTTAACACGTTGAAGGACAGTATTTTGCCGTCATATGAGTCGTATGCCGGAATTTTTGTAAGAAATTTCATTATTTCTTAGAAAGGGCCTATGGTGTAATGGCAGGGCAGTCTTGTTTATTTAGACTCTGCTAGCCGTTGCGTCACAATTCTGTTGATGATCCATGATGCCGTACAGCGTTGTGTACGAATCGGCATTGCCGATGTGCAGCGTCTCTGTTCATCAACGTGTTGATTGTCTTTAAAACCATTTTGTTTCTGCCATTTGGATATAAAGCATTAGACCGTATGTACGCAGGTCAGATTGTTTTCAATTTTCTCTTTTAATAATTTATTTTTGTTTCTTTTCAGGAGCAGGTGTTAAATACACGTAACAACATTCTTAGATAAGAAAATTAAATGAAAACTGTTTGAGTTAGCTCATAAGATTAAGTAAAAATTATTGAATCGGGATACAAAAAAATCCTACATAGAGAATCAGTTTAACTTTTAAAATTATCACAATTAATATTATTAACACTTAAATTAGCTTGTACTTGTGACAAATCATAAATCATGGGTTATAATATATTCACGAAAAGCTAAGAATTCAATTGTATTTCATTATAATAATATGCAGTTAGTTACCTATTTTTAAAGATTAAAAATCATCACTATCATTTGGAAATAAAATGGTTGTTTCAAATTATTTTTTTTAATGTTAAACATAAACATCATAAATTGCCTCAAGCGGGATTCAAATTTGGGATCTTCCGCTATCCAAGCAACTGCTTTAACCACCGAGTTATCTCGGCATCCCTTGGACCTGCTGTGTTTATCCAATACGTATTATGTTGTTATTGATATTATTAACATTGTTTCAAGTTATATCCGCTAGAAGCCCTTTATTTATTGCGAACAAGTTGTTTAATCACTAAATCGCCTTTTTTTTTATACTTTAATTAATTTTATTGAAAATACATGAATTTTGAATGGTATTTTTTTTATATAGCCGTTTCATGTTTGATTTTGATGTGACCACGGATACATTCAAAATTATAGTTTTAATTTAACAAATATGTCACTTTCAAATTATTTAAATTACTCTATTCTAGTCTTTATGGAATTATGTATATTTTTAACAATAATAAAATTAAGGAACAAGTCTGTTTTTTTTTTCTTTTAAAATTTCGTTTAGAGATTTCTCTCTCATCAATTCTGGAAATATCAAAAATGTTGTTAAGTAACTAAAACCTTCGAGATGTTATGCGAAGATGTGTTAATAAGATTGCATGCGTAACTATAGTCAGTAAAAAGTAAACATATGCAAAATGCGTTTTGATTTGCTGTTTAAAAAATTTACTAAGATGTTTTTTCTTAGAACCACGTTGATCACCACCGAAACTTTTGGAGGTACGAGTATGAAACGCAATGTATCCAAGATTCAGCAGGTGGATTTATTAACATTATTTTATATTGTTCGGTGTCCTCTACAGTTGTGTATTCCACCTAGTATTTATTTCATCTTCCCCTTGTCCTATTCGGGTCGGTGAACCGTTGTCTCGACAAGGGGTTCCCTGTCCTGCGCTTCTTCGGCGGGCTCCGTCCATGGTAGCCCGAGCCTCTGCTCGCACAGCCTCCGGAGTTGTATTTGTCATTTTCAGTTGTGTTTCAACTGTGACTAGAAGATTTCTTTTTCACAGATGTGACTACTGAACTCTTTGCGATGCCCTTCGAAAGAATACTTATGTAATGATGGTTGATAAGAGAAAAACCACCCAGACTATCTTGCTCAATCTCTCTTGGGTGTAACAATAAGGTGTGTGTTTGAAACTCCATCACATTTGATGCCGATCAAATCAATGATAGTGCCATTTAAAAATTTTTGCTATTTTAATGGTCCTCGTTAAATGTCGATTATCAGCCCTTTTCAGGTTTTGATCTAATTGTGATGAACTGTCGCATACCGATAATATTGTCACGCTTGTCAGCTGTTTACAATTTGATCTAAACTTCGAGCGGAACAAAACTCGGCATTTAACGGGAACCGTACAAATGTCGTAAATTCCAAATGACGTTAATTCTAGATTTGATGATGATTAAATGTGATGAAGTTAGAATCACCCTGAGCCATGTTTCTTTTGACACGCATTCCTATCACGATTATTTCAGACAGCCTATGCGGGAACCTCGTATCGTTCCCATACTAAATCTGAATAACTGCAAAAAATCTAAAAATTGATTTTTTGTATAATTGAGTTCTAAATGAGGTTCCGCATGTCTGCTAAAAATGTCTAATTGATATCAGCTGACTAAAGTTAAGTATTTCGGTTTTTACGTATGCTACCTTATTATTTTTTTTTAATTTAAAATTACAAAAATATGTATTGTTTTTACTAGACCAATTTTCAATTTTCAATAGAAAAATAAATTCCTTCTCTAATACTTGTAATAATTCCTAAAGAGATGTTTAAAAAAAAGAAAATCTTTAAATCGCTCTCCTGTATAATTTGGTACTTTTACAGTTTTAGCAACTATATGCGTGTTTTACTACAGCAAAAGACTCGTCATCACACTAGTAATTTTGTTGTGCAAACGGGAACCAAAGTGGCACAGGAAAGACTTGTCAATTTACTTTTTGCTTTAAAGTTTATAATATGTATGCTTGTTCCTTCAAATCGCCTGTTAAAAAATGTATTGTTAACGTAACCGTGGATATTTATATATAATTCCATCGCTCCAAAAGGAAAAGGGCACTTGTGTAAAAATTGACTATTTAAAACAGCAGATTTTAACTGTTTGTGGAGTGAAAATAATTTTGTATAAGCTTTATTAAGTTTAATCACATGTGACGTATTCCTTAAAGATCGAAATACAATTTTCGTACAAATTAACAAATGACAAACTAAACTGCATTCATAACTTCGAGCCGTTAAAATCGCACAAGTGTCCTTTTGCTTTTGAGACGACGATACGTAGTTCTATCCTTCAATTACTGTATCTAGACATATTGAACTAAGGAGCTTTAGGTGTTGTTAGTTTTTGTATTCAAATAAAATAAATATCAAGTATGTAATTAAGTTTTGTTCAATAATACTTACAAACGTTTTCGCCAACAAACTGAGCTACCGCTAAGTTCGAACGTACCTCAAACACACAATCTTAGTGTCACCAATGCGATTTTCACTTTGATGGCTAGACATTTATTTATAAAGATTTACCTTTGAACTTTCAAAGCGATGACATCATAGCTATTTACAGATTAAAATCAAAACTTTTTTTACAAATGTGATAAGAACAATTAAACAATACTTATTGATTGATGCTATCTAGCATATAAAATAAAACCTATTTTCACCAAATTAATTATATTATTCATATTAATTAACTAATAAAAACAAAATAATTGATGTCTATGGAATTGCGCAAGCACTCAGTCAAAATAATGAGCATTCCTTTACTGAGGGTAAATTTTTACTCAGCTTAGCGTATGGCTCAGCTTTGATTGGCAAAAGCAGTCGTTAATGTGTTGTATAAATATCATTCATCAATGTTTCGATGAAAAACCTTATTAAGAAGAGCACGCCTGTTATGGAAAGGTAATCAACTACACGTAACATTAGACGTGGATGGTAAGAAATATTCTCATTGCCACATTGTGAGCCATGTATTAATATATTATATGTATTTTGATAGAAGGCAGTCACTTTGTTGTTGGACATATTTAATGAAAATAAAACAATTGCTTTGTTTATAACCACGAGATTTTTATTAGGACCGACCGGTTTCACTTATCACAAGCATCATCAGGGTACAAAATTAAATTTAATTAAAAAATTTAAATAAATTGTTTTAAATTTAATTTTGTACCCTGATGATGCTTGTGATAAGTGAAACCGGTCGGTCCTAATAAAATAAAATAAAATTCTCATGGTTATAAACAAAGTTATTGTTTTATTTTCATTAAATCTTATATGTAGTTTCATATTGGAGGGTTGCGCCTCACTTGAACTTTTTAATATGTTGTGGAATAAACAGTTCTATTAATAATATTCTCTGTTTGATGTTTTATTATTGTTGAGGAGGCGGCCTGCATCTGCCGCTAGCACTCGAGGCATACTGTGCTATCCTCCCATTTTCACCTTATTTCCTTGACTAACACATACCTTTAATTAATGTTCACCGGGATTGTCATCATTAAGTGTTCGGGTATGTCTTCTGTTCCACGGGGGTATCTGTTAGATCATTTCATGAACTTAACCCTCTGCCTCCCAACACTGCCGAACTAAGAAAGAGTTACACATACGTAAAGTTTTAGGTATTTTTAAACTGGTGTTATTTTCATTGTGTTTTTGACACTAATTACACCCATTTCAGTCATTAATAAAATAAACCTCCATCTCAATAGAAAACATAAAATATGTGTCAAAAATACAGTAGTAATAACTAGTCTTAGAGCCTAAAATTGCATATGTATGACTCTTTCTTAGTATGGCATCTATTACAAACATCTAGCAAGCAAGTTTATACTTGTGCGTACATCTTTTATTGTCATCGGATAGAGCAGAGGTGGCCAGTGCGTCAATGGCGAAGGTATTTTTGGTCGATCGCGGATCTATATATTTACTATTTCTTGTTCAAACGAGTCAAAACTACTCAACGTTCCATCTCTTTAAAATCCATTAGTTCCCTTCTCTTTTCTTTTTTGCTAGTGAAATACATAATTATATTATTGTAATGATTTTTTTAATGTGTATAAAATATCTGTTTTCAAAATACATATACATACATCTTCGAATTGTAATTGGGTTTTTATTGTATCTCATGATATAATTACAAGCGAAATCAGTCGATCGCCACAATTTTTTTTATCAACTAGTCGCTCCTAGAAAAAAAAAAGTGTGGCCACCCCTGGGATAGAGCATATTTCTCTGTGCAAAACATGCAAACTTTTTTTCTGTATAGCGAAACATGCAACCTTTTTTTGCGCGGATTCAATGCTCCGCAAGCGGAAGCAGAAAATGATGGTTTATTGATAATTTAGATTGAACTAACGGGACATACACAACGAATGTAATACGACTTTCGTCCCCAATTCCGATTCTTATAAAACTAGATTAAAAAAATTTTAAAACCTCACCAGCATATTTCCATCAAAATGTTGAGAATTCGTTAGATCAATTTTAGAATTTACTAAAAGACAATCAACAGAAATTCCGGAAGTGATACCCGCGAGAAATTACGATATGCGTCCTAAAGTACGGAATGGATATTGCCCATATTTCTGCCCTTTTTTCTTTCTCGTTTGTGTTTATTTCAAGTCTGTAATTAGATGTCATTTTACGCAAACTCACTTAAAAATACCTAACTGGTGGAGAAAATGTGGAAAGAGTTATTGCATGATTTGGCACGTACTTAAAGTACTTAGAGAAACCTTCTGAAGCTAAACTAACAGTAAACACAAAAAGTAATTTTTAATTAAAGCAATCATAAAATCGACTGTAAATAGGTAATCTTCAATCCACAATTTTTGGGAGTGTTGCTTTTAAGCGGTGTCGAAAAGAATAATTTTCAATTGACAATATGGTAAAATATTTTTAGTTGAAAAGGGGTATTTTTCATACTAAAAACTACGAGTATATCATAGTAAATCATTTTTTGTTGTTGTTTCTTTTTTAAAGAACGATGAAATGATTTTACATCACTTGTAAAATTCAAATTTGTACATCAAAAAATTCGCTCTCATATTAAAATTAAAATTTAAAATTAGTTTTGTGAATAGTAAAATATTTATTTTTATTAGTCCCCTGTAAAGTTTTATTTAGGGTTTTACTTATTTACAGTTGAAATGTTATTTTTTTTCCAATAAACCACTCTGTTTTTCCCTTGCACATCCCTTACCTGCCCCCCTTCTCCTTGTACTGTTTGTTTCCCACTACAAAACTTAATTATAAATAAAAATTTGTTAGTTCATGTTTTAAAAGGTTCTTTAAAAAATTATTGTATTTATATTTTGATCAATCGTGTAAATGTAAACACATATGTAATTATAAAACTCCAAGTTTTTGTGCGGCTCTATCGAAATGCTTAAGATCGCACTGTACATAACCTAACTTTTTTTTTAAAGAAAGACACCCTGGTTACGAATAACCTAAAAATATTTGAAAATCTTCTACTACCATCGCAGTAAGCGGAAAATGTTGCTTGTGTCGTGATTGTGTACTTAGCCAGCCGAGGAATTGAACTCCCGACTCCTGGGTAGCGCGACTCAGACACGATACCAGCTCAGCCACTGACCGGTCAAACCTAACTCGACAGCGTTCGTTTGGCCAATTCCCAAAAATGCTGATGGGTTAGGTTAGGTTAGATTAAGAGATGCATGATGCAATCGTAAACACGTCGATGCAGCCACTCGAAAATTACAATTTTATCTGCAATTATATTTTGTGTAACAGTCGCGCCATTGTAAAGCTATTGTAATGAATTTCCGATGGGTAATTATTAATTATCGTAACATTATTTCGAATAAGTATGTAATCAACCAACATATTATACATAATATTAACATGTATTGATTGAATGAATCTTACGCGATGCATACTAAATGTTAGATTTAAAAAGTTATTTATAAAATTTGAAGGCCTAGGATATTCATTTCACTTGTGAGATTCGTGTATTGTATTTATGTACTATATAAAAGGTAATTATTACATATATTGTATACGTAAGTTGTCCGAGTTTAATTACTACAAACCATCCCATTAGAGGTAAAAGTCACTATGTGTCCATACAGCTAGGATGGCACTTAATGAGTTTTACCTGCAAAGGAACGAAATATTTTATGTAGGTAGCTTAACTTTTTATCAAGAATCATTATTATATTATATTCATGGATATATAAACAAATTTATATGCACAGTTATATAATTTTTTTTTTGGTCATATGTTTCCATGCTATTTGCTACAATATAAAGTTAAACTGCTGCTGTCCGTTGTAAAAATACTAACGTCCGTTATATTCCCAGTCAGACTTAGCAATCTCCGTGTTGTAATTTGTCCTAAAACATGTCCACTATGCACAACTTCACTGGATCCAACACGGCCTAGCGTAACTTCACCAATCGGTACACCTAAGTTAGGGAATCCACTTTCCAGAATAAACCTTAGCTAACCGAACGAGAGATTTGTCAGAGTTTGAGATGTCAACGATCTCTATTAACAATTAGCCAAACCTCTTGCTCGATTAACTCTTCTGGAAAATGGATTCACTAACGTGTACCGATTGGAATAAGTTACATTATGCCGCATCGGATACAGCTAAGTTGTGAATTTGGACTGGTTAGAATAAGATACTCCCCATAGACCACCATTCAGTATCGAAACGTTGGTTGAAATGGCTTCAGACGTGTTTAGTGACCACATCTGAATAACCAGGTACATCCCAACCTTCCTTCCCCATCTCCTTCTCCCAACTCCCTGCAACCTCATAACATACTCCAATTGGGGATGCCATGGTCTCACTAGCTCCGGACAATTGGGACCAGTTGTGACTCCTATGCGGTTTTCATATAAAATACCAAATTTATACCTAAACAACAGTTGCAAAAGTTAATTAATTGCTATTATAGTCAGTAATTTGGTTGAAGTGTATTTTCATATACAGTGAACCTCTTATAAGGTTTTCCCAAGGGACCGGAAAAAATTTGGGCCATTTTTCAAATTTGATTTTTCTTCAAGGGACCGAAAAAACAAAATGAAAGAATTTTTTTTGTTTAAAATCACTTTATTTTATTTATATATTGCATTATCTACCCGTTTCGGTTGAACTCAACTCGATATTGCATTAATAAAAATAAAATAAAGTGATTTAAAATACAAAAATTTCTTTCATTTAAATTTAAGGCCACAAAGTAAATGAAAAAACAAAACTTCTTAAGGGGAACGGCTGCACTTCCTGTTTAATACATAACTTAATTTTGAATTTGTGGCCAAAATACCCATCCAAACTGAATGATATTTTTTTTTTAAATTAAAGGTTTAGTAAATATCTAGTATGGATGAGAAGTATTTTATTTATTTTTGTTTTAAATTATGAAGTATACGCCATGAAAAAACATTAATTTTCATAATTTTAGAGGCAACTTAGAAAATTATTTGCCAATGTATCTTGTATATTTACGTATATAAAAATATAAAAACATTTAAAAAAAAAACGTTTTTTCGGATCGATATATTAAATTATGTATGGCAAATTTTTGTTCCAAAGTAAATTGGTCATTTTTTAATTTAATGTAAAGTCCACCATAATGCTTATTTTAATATTTAAAAAAAAATAAATTATTTTATATTTCATTATATTTTCAAAGGAGACGGGATAAAACTTTTTTATAAATCACCGTTAGCCCCCAAATAATTGTTAAAGATGCCTCTAAAATCTCCAAAAATCAATTCCTTTCATGGCCTATATTTCATAATTTAAAACAAAAATAAATAAATTACTTCTCATCCGTACTAGATATTTACTAAACCTTTCATTTTTAAAAATAAATCATTCAGTTTGGGTGGTATTTTAGCCTTAAATTCAAAATTAAGTTTTGTATGAAACAGGCTGCGCAGCTGCACCCCTTAAGCATGAAAACTTTTTAGTGGGACCTTCTTATATGTTTCACTGTATTTATTACAACAAGTTACACCAACATTCAACACGTTTCATTCAAGAAGGATTCTCCAATAATATGTACATATATAATATTGTAAAATGGAAATATTTAAATTTAATATTGTTTGATTTGTAATTTTGAATGAATGAATAGTTTACGGACCTACTTACTGGATGTAAAATACATCACGTTTTAATAATAATATTGTGAATGCAGTGGTTACTTGTGTTTAAATTAATTTTGCTTATTGATTTCATGTTTAAACTCTAATTCTTATTATATGTATACATAGTATGTGTTTATAAATCACTGTTTGCCATCTCAATAAATTAAATATATTATTAAAAACTCCAAATTTGCTTTCCTTTACTAAGATTACCTCACAACATTCTAAATACCTCGACGGTCTCCGTGGTTGAGTGGTTACGATCCTTGGCTACGCCTTTGGAGGTCGCGAGTTCAAATCCCGGCTTGCGCAAGTAAATTTTATTTGATTAAATTATGTTATATCACAATTTATTCATTTAAAAATAATATGGCGATACTGTCAGTATCGCCCTGGTGAAAGACCACTATTCAGAATCGAAACGTTGCTTGAAATGGCTTTAGCCGTATTTGGTGACCAGATCTGAATAGCCAGTTACCCCCCCACCTTCTCCTTCCCTCCCTCAATACCTTCAGCCTCACAACATGTCCCAATTGGGGATGCCATAGTCTTTCTGGCTGCAGACGGTTGGGAGCAGCTGGGACTCTTGTGATATCACATAAAAAATGTGTTTAAAGCAGCTCTACAATGTTTCCACTGTCAAATTATTTTCAGATGCGTTAATTTTGGACAGCTGAGAACAGCTGAACAAGGAGAGAACTTCATTGATAAATAAATTCAATATGTAAATCATATTTATTAAGGAACTGAATAAATTCATTGTATACTACAAAGTTTTGGCGACGATAATATTAACATAAATAATAATTTAATTAAACATAATAATGTAATTCTTATTATTGATAAATAAAGGAAGCAACTAGAGCTAAGAATTGAACTAAGAGGTGGTGCGGCCTAGACCTCACAGGCTCCGCTGGACGTTATATTCACGGTCCCACGCACATCCGTCACCTGGTGGCGGTCCAAAATCAAATCCTGTAAAAAAAAAACAATCATATAAATCATTACTTATTAGAACAATTTACCTGGAGTGTTTTGTGCAATATCTTGGTTGTTTATAAGTATTGAGAAATTGAACTGAGCTGTCAAAATATTCACACCATCCTCCCGGCGAGGGTATGATATTTTCTCCTTATTGTCTCGATTCCTAGGTTAGAAGGCTTAGTTTTTCTTAGTAGCAAAAAGAAAAATATGCAAAAAACAGGAAATTAGAATCAAGAAGGAAAAAGAGTAAGAAGCAAAAAGAGCCTTGACTTAGCCTTTGGCCTTGGCAAAAGTGCAAAAATAACAATTAACCGTAAAAAGAACAACAAGAAGCAAGAAGAATGAGAATACTAAATTATGCAAGATAGAAAAAGAAAAAAAAATCAGAAGCAAGAAACTTCACCCTTAATCTAGCTAGACCATAGACCCCCCAGCTTTTATTCACTGAGAGATGCATTGCTGTTAGTATGAAAATGTATAAAAACATGCACATGAATGTACCCGGACGCGATTCGCTTTAAGTGGGCAGTAGACTTGTCGAGCGAAATTTACTAGGTACTTTACTATGCGTACAGTCCAAATGAACTCCAATATGTGGAATTTACACATCCTGGACCCCCTTTTTTTTCTCCCTACCTACCATGGACCCACTGCAAATCTATATGGACCCCCAGGAGTCTGTATGGTCACTTTGGGAACCTATGATGTAGACCCTACTTATATATTAGATTGCTGTGTATACCGGTTGATTAAATAACAATCTTCTCCCCATCATCAAAAACATCTGTTACACCTCCTAAAAATTCAGCGACTTGAAAGGTCCTCAAACATCTTTTTCTAAAGTAGATGAAAAAAAAAATGGGTGCACATGGTTGAGAATAATAATAAAAGTACTTACGTCATAATCATCCATCCGGCTCTCCTTGTAATATTTGACTTTGTGCTTGTTGTAGTTGTGCAGGTCCGTGAAGGCTCTGCGACTAGGGCTCAGCTCTCCCAGCTTTGGCAGCAGCCCTGACTCATTCTTCTTGAACTGCAAGGAGTCCTCTTCCGTCACGTTCCGATCCCAGATAAATGGGTTTTCCTTAAACACGTCCGATTTATTACAATCACTGGCTTCCACCTTCATAAAGGATTCATCCAGGTATTTCTGGTAAAATTCACTTTGGATGAGAGCCCGGAGACCTTCGATCGTAGTCGGTTCGTCACTCTGCGTGCCGTCTGATTCCTCGTTGCTTGTTTTTGGCTTGGATTTGAAGAGGTTTCTAAGCTTGAAGCTGTCGGTTGAAGCCTGGTTAATTTTGTCAACGTTTTGCTGGTTCTGGTTGAGTTCCTTTCCTTGCTTCGTTGATATGCCTGAAATTAAAAAGAAAAGGATATCACACAACTTGACCAAGATTGTTAATCGCTCAGTAATCATTGAAGAAGATAATATTAGCAATGAAACAGAAAAAAACACATCTGGGAATTGAACCCAGGACCTCTGTCTTACTGGGACAACCGCTCTAACCATTGAGTTATGAGACCTGTTTATTGTACGTCATTTTTATTGACATTGAATTTAAGATTTACCAATATTATCTTCACTTAATTCCCATTGCTATCTTTTTATATGATTGCAAAGTTCTACCTGAATATATATGCAATCTATAGTGTCTCGGATATCCCTATCCGATTTTTATTTATATGGGACATCTATTGACTTTACTATAGGTCTAGAAAGAATATTCAATTTATTGGAATAACTTAAATCAACTTAAAACTCATTTTTTCAGACAATCGTATCCATAAATTGAAGAAATGCAGCAGTAAATTGCTTAGCTAGGCTAACAGGTTAGTGTTTACCTAAAATTATTAAATAGAAAAAGTTTAAAAATTCACACATCGGTGCGCAAATGCGTCCACAGCCTACAACACTGTAAATAACTAAAAGTGTAAAAATAAATAAAAATATATTAATATCTATTAAAAGTTTCTTACGCCTTTTAAGGTCATTTTATAAATATTTTCTAGTCCTAAAAATTATTAATATTTCAATAAATACCAACTCTTCTTGTGCCACCAATCTTCTAATAAATGTAACATCAATGGAAAAGGAGGATAAAATAGCAACTGTAAAACTATCATCTCTATACTTAAATTTTCTAATAAAACTGTGTTCATCTGAAGCGACCTGCCAGGTAAGTATGTTTTTCTGTATCTGTTTGTACATAATTAGATTAAGAATAGGAAGTAATATTTGTACAGCGCCCTTAAGGTGATTTTTCACAAAAACGGCACTATACAAGTCATCCAATTATTATTATTTATTTATTCTTAAATTTAATTATGAAAACAAAAACATTAGCCACCCATCTCACTAGGACAATCCTGTGTTGAGATGAGCGGCTTTAAAATTTAATAATAATCCGTAAATTTCAATAAGCAAACAATAATACATGAAATTTTTTTTTATTAAATATTAATAAGGTAGATAATAGTAAATAAATAATAAATATCAGATAATAATAATTAAATAATAATAGTAAGTTAATAACGATCAGTAAATAGTAATAAGCATTTAATAATATACATTAAATATTAAGTAAATCTTGATAAGTAAATACTAATAAGTACATAATAATAAAAATAGGTAAATACTAATAAGTACATAATAATAAAAATAGGTAAATACTAATAAGTAAATAAAATTATATAAATAGTAATAAGTACATAATTATAAAAATTAAAATAGGTAAATCATAATATGTTAATAAAAGTAAAAATAGGTAAATAGTGATAGTAAAAGTAATTAAATAGTAATATGTAAATAAAAATATGCAAATAGTAGTATGTAAATAGATATATGTAGGAAAAAAAAAATTATAAGTAAATTATTATTAATATTATTATAACCCTCTTCATAATATTTAATCACCGAAGAAGATAATATTAACAAATCTCAAATGAAACATGAAACAGAAAAAGACACAGAAAATAAAAATTAAACATGCAACTGATACCTTTTTATTTTCTGTTTGAAACCGTGTAACATTTTAAAATGCTGTAAATTTTTTTTTGACATTCACTGCTTGTAAATATTACAACAGACTGTCGTTAATCGCCAATTCTCGGCCAGCAGTTGGTCAATTTTTAATTTGGATTATTTGATCAGCCATCAAGCATCTTTAAAATTTGGCCAAATGCTGACGGATTGATAATCAGTGGCTAGCAGGCACCGTTATTTGAAGTGGCAAATGTGACAGGAGATCAAATGTTCAGGCCTTGGGTACGATAATTTTTTAAAAGAAACAAGCGACATACTATGCTAACGCAATGGCTTACGTTAGTTAGTTAGCTTCATTAATACGGTTTCAAGTTGGATGTCTGTCAATAAGTACGTTATTGCTGAACATAACCCGTCTCCTGTCTTAAAATGTTACTATTTTTGTAGTAATGTATACTGTATAATATTTTGTAATATTTTTATGAATATGCACCTAAGGAGTGCTGTAGGAGTAGTATTAAGAATAAGCTGGAATGTATGTAATATGTTAAGAATGTATAAATAGAATGTAAAAGTAGCACTGTAGGATACCACTGAATGGAGTTATTTAATCATTTTTAAGTTTATTTATAGTAAAGCGCACTTGAAGTGAAACAACACAAAACTGCGCTATATAAATGCTTTGTTATTATTATTATTATTATTACGTTGGATCTCTCATGATACAGGATCTATTAGGACATACCTGACAGGCTCACCAGCGATTCCTGAACTTTGAAGTAAATAATGTACAAACATTTTTTTTTTAAAAAGAAAAAGGGGAATAAGACGGTGCATATCACGAGGTACAAGTGTGCTGGCATTTAAGTTTGGCATGTAAAAGAAAAGAAAAATTTAATTGAAAAAAAATGGCACCAGTGACCAAAATGCCATCTAAATCTTTTACTCTAAATAAGTTCAAGAATCGCTGTTTCTGTCGGATACGTATTTGATACACCTTGTGTGTATAAATCATCTTGAGTGGTGTGTTTACCTGTGCCCCCGTAGCTCTGGCGCCCTTTCCTACCAGCACCATTGTCCTGCGAGGAGAGGAGCGGGTGTCCCTCGTCCAGCGCCTGCTCCAGGGCACTGCCCCCTGTGCCTCCGGTGCCCCAGCTAGGCGGGGTTGTGGACTCACCGCTGAGGGAGTCAGAGCCCTCAGTGGACAGCTTGGTGGCTTCTTTCATGGTAAAGAAGGTGAGTGTCACCAGAGCCTGGAATTGTTCAAATCAAACGTTTAATGTCTTTATAACATTCATTATACTGTGAATTGGGATGGCGGAATAATTGTCAATATACTGTAATTAACACAAAGTATTATCGCGAGTGTGATGAAGAAGGGACATAGGACAACCGTTCGCACTCTTCTATTGTTCTTTCTGCTCGCTGTCTCTTTTGAACTAGACAGACGTCAGTCGCACACGGTTGTTGTGCGAGTTGTATAGTTCCTATCTACGATAAATCTACTAAGATTCAAAATTAAAGTATAGCTTGGCATTTAATTGTAGATATTTATTGTTTTGGAGCTACAAAACTTCATTCAGTTTCAGTGTCAAATGTCAATAAATCGACGTTTATTGAAAGAACATTATAAAGTTTCATACAATACAGCATGTTTAAATATAAGTACAATATATGTTACATAATTATATTATTGTACGGTTTACATTACCTACCTCACTAGCTCACTAGGTGAAACCTGTTCTAAGATAGGTGACTGGATGTACAAAACAATATATATTTAAGTGTGATGTTTTGACTGATTAGGCATTGTTGAAATAAAATACTTAAAATGTAATATATTAAAATATACAAACATTAATTGAAAGGGAATTTTGAATACATTACGAGAGGTTAGAAGAGTTAATTACTATGGCAACACCAAGCTCGAAATGTGCTTTGAAATGTGTTCTTCACATATTCGCGTTTGATATTTCGTTTTAAAGCAACAAGGCAACATCATATTTCATTTTTTAATGTTTTTTTTTTTTCATTTATAATTTTGATCTGTGAATTTGATTTTGTTTTTTGTGTATCTAACAAATACATGGTTATTTCAACATATAAAATTTCAGAAATACAAAAAAAAAACCTTTCAGTATGCATAATTTGTCCTTGCAAATAATAAAAAAAATTAAAGCACAAAATTATCTTAGAATATAATGTAGAATCATTTCATTTCGGAAAGTACCACTAATTTCTGAACACGATTAAAGTAAAATAAATCCACTTGGACCATTGTTTTTTAAACTGACATTAATTTTCCCACGAGCCATCTTTGTGCTGTCATTTAATCCCTTTTAAACAATCGCAGTGCCCTCAATTTTTACCTACTTTTAAATGTCAAACCATAATAATGAGGTTCTACTCTAACGAACACCCCATATTAATAAAATGTTGTTTTTATCTTATTCTAAACATCCACAGTCCAACTCAGAACACAAAATAAATTATTATACAAACATACCCTAGTGGACTTATTTATTACTGAAGAGATAAAAAGTGTGTTGTGGACGTATGTGTGTGTTCGAAGTAAGGTCAGTTTTATCTTAATTTGAGTGAAATTGAAACATTTAATATACATCTCCATTATTTTTGGAACAGAAAATCAATCTCATAATTTAATGGTGATCGACAGGGCAAAAACCTTTGTAAGAACAAATGCTCTCACAGACTTAGAAACATTGCACAACTTCAACCTAGGCTCGTTTATAAGTGACGAAGGAGGTTGTGAAACAGAAGTGAAAAGAAGAATTTGCATGACGAAAGACGCCATGAGCAAAATGCAAAAGAAATGAAGTAACAGAGGCACAATGAAGAACATCAAGATGAGACTCGTCTGGGTGAGGATTTTCCCCATATTCCTTTATGGTGTGGAAACATGGACACTCAGAGCCAGCGAAAGGAAACGGAAGAAAGTAAAATGCTCAGGATTCCGTGGACAGCTAGGCACACAAATAAGTCAATTCTGGAAGAGCTTGGCATCCACAATAGGCTATTAACTGTCTGCTTACAGCATATCCTCAGATTCTTTGGACACGTTGTTCGCCAAACCGAGAACTCCAACCTGGAGAAACCCATGATCGATGGCAAAGTAGAAGGAAGGAGAAGCAGAAGAAGGTCACCGATGTATTGGAGTGACCAAATTGTGACACAGCTCTCCACGCAGCGCAGAATCGCGAGGAGTGGAGGAGCCTTGTACACCAGAGAGATTGAGGTGGGGGTCACGATCATCAGCCATGAGGAAGTGACTCAAGAATAAATGTAAATTGCCAACATCAGTTTTCTTTCAAATCGCTTTGAATCTTACTTAATGCTAAACTGATGTTGGCCTATACATAAGACCTTTTGACTCCTAGACCCTTCGGCCTCAGACAGGCCAGCGAAAATGATTATCTGCTCAAGAAAAGTATTTAGATATTTGAAAATATCAATCACTTTCATCCGAAGCAAGAGAAAAAATTCTTAATTGGAGCACACAGATATGCTCCACACTTCTACCGACTTATCTCTTCAGCAGCTAAATCAATGTAAAAATAAATTCTGAAATATGAACATACCAGTATGAATGTGAGAGCAGCCATGACGGTGGAGCAAATAGGGAAGCCGAAGTTCTTCAGCAGCACTCCACCCAGCGAGGGCCCGATCACTTCCCCCAGCGAGTACATGCAGCTCCACACGCCCGCCACGATGCTGTAGGTGCCCAGATTGTCCCCGCAGCCGCCCTCCTCACTAATCACATTACATTTCATTTAAGGTAAATTAAATCATAAAAAATGCAGTATTTTCGGTTTCTGCAATTCATTCTAATCTTCAATTGAACCTTACTCAAGGCCAGTTAATTCATCGATTTTCCAGTGTAACATTGTCATCAAAATGCCAATCGACGCTACTGTGCTGGTTGCTAACTCAAAAAATAGTACAAATTATTTATCTATATATTCTGTATTGGTAATTGGAAAAATGTATAAGGTTTCAAAAGACAATAATCCTCACACTGTGATCTTTTAAATACTATACGAAATACGAAGTGTGTTCAAAAGAAAAGGAGAATTTTGAATTTTCGCGGGCTGTGTACATTCGATTATCGAATTTTTTTTGTTTTGTTATGTTGGTACACATATGTTTATCATATGTTAGCTTTATCAGCCATTTTGGATTAGTGGTTTGTTTTTGACAACTGGAAAGGTTAGTCACGTTTTTGTGTCTTCTTTGATTTTTTACTTTTGAAAAAAATGGATCAAAGAATATGTATTAAATTTTAAGTTAAAAATGGAATAAACTGCTCCAATGCACTTCAAATGTTGACTGTGGCATTCGGCGAGTCTACTTTGTCTCAAAAAAGTGTTTATAAGTGGTACAAGCGCTTTACAGAAGGCCGAGAAGATGTTAATGACGATGAGCGTCCTGGAGTTGCAACCACGTCAACAAACGAAGAAAACATTGAAACAGTGAAGAAAATGGTTTTGGAACATCGTCGAATCACTATTAGGGAAGTTGCATAGGATGTTGGCATATCAATCGGCTCATGCCATGCATTTTTCTCGGATGTTTTGGGCATGAAACGTGTGGCAGCGAAGTTTGTTCCGAAATTGCTAAATTTTGAGCAAAAGCAACGTCACATTAGTATCGCTCAGGAGTTGTTGAATGACGTCAACGACGATCCAGATTTGCTCAAAAGGGTTATAACTGGTGATGAAACGTGGGTATATGGTTATGACGTCGAAACCAAGGCCCAATCATCCCAATGGAAGCGGCCAGAAGAGCCAAGACCGAAAAAAGCACGCCAAGTTCGATCAAATGTGAAGGTTTTGCTCACTGTTTTCTTCGATTACAATGGCGTGGTGCATCATGAGTTCTTGCCAACAGGTCGTACGGTTAATAAGGAATACTACAAGGAAGTTATGCAACGTTTGCGTGAAGCAATACGGCTCAAACGATCGGAATTGTGGAAAAACAAATCATGGATTTTGCATCACGATAATGTACCAGCTCACACATCAATGCTTGTTCGTGATTATTTGGCCAAAAACAACACCGTAATCATACCTCAACCACCGTATTCACCAGATTTGGCTCCCTGCGACTTTTTCCTATTACCGAAACTGAAGAGACCAATGAAAGGAAAGCGTTTTGCCACAATTGATGAGATAAAGTCAGAATCGAAGAACGAGCTGATGGCCATACCGAAAAGCGCATTCCAGAAGTGCTTCGAGGATTGGAAGAAGCGCTGGCATAAGTGCATTATATCTGAGGGGGATTACTTTGAAGGGGAGAAAATGGATATTGATGAATAAATAAATACTTTTCGAAAAAATTTGAAATTCACCTTTTCTTTTGAACACATCTCGTACATACTGGAATTTTAGGTAAAACACTCAAAATTGCTTTCGCTGGTTTTCAAAATTTCACTTATTTTGGGATGTATTTCATAGAATTGAAAATTACAGTTTGAGGATTTTTGTCTTTTGAAACCTTTTACATTTTTATAACTACCCATGTAGAATTTACAGATAAAACACTTGTGGTATTACTTGAGTTAGCAACCTGCAAAGTGATGTTTAGGGCTATTTTTTAGTGTTGGCCCTTAAACACCGATTTTAGGCTCATTTCAGCTATTGGACAAATTGTGATAAGATGACGAGCATGATAACAATGTTACATTTGAATATCGATGAAACAACTGACCCCTAAGATTCGTTATACTAGGGACATTGTATGATTTTCAATCAAATTATTGCCATGTATCTGTGTGAATATAGCACATAGCGGACATGAATGTTTTGTGCCTAATATTTTGTGATCTGCACATGCACACTCCTTATCTCATTGTTTGTGCATCCCAAACATGAAAAATTTTTGTATGGGACATCAATTAGATAAAGAATGCGCATGTTCATGAGCAAATCAAAAAATGTAGGGAATAAAAACATTTGTGTCAACAGATGGCAGTAAAACATGTACCTACCTATTGGCCACCTGACGACCGCTGATTCACAATATGCAGAAAACACAAGCACTCAAGAAACATTAGAAAATCAACGAGATTATATAAACTTCAATTGCCTTGAGAAAATCATTCTTTTCTAGTGTCCCGGTCGTGTATCAACATAACTTATTTCTCCTTCCTTCAGTATTGTGTAACTCAATTAATTATAACATTATAATCACTGTAACAAATACAATAAGATATCAAGTTCTGTGATCAATAAATAATTATGATATTTGAGGAATATATAATAAATATTATAGCACTACCATTAATCTTCGGTGAGTTTATTTAATTTAATAATTTGCACTAATTCGTCACACACCTTGTGATCAAGAATTATTTTTTTTAAAATAGGGAACTAATATTTTCTATAATCACATACATCAAATTTAGGATCATGCGAATAATATAACATTTAGCATTGTACATACATGGAACTGGTGAGCACCCCCTGGAAGGTCGGCAGCAGAGTGAGTGCCACAGAGATGCCGATGATAGACAGCCCCACCAGGTTGAGCCAGAGAGAGCTGGAAACACAAACACATTCACATCATTATTATAACACTTTGCTATTCGATCCCTTAGAATAAAGAACAAGGTTCCATCTGACACGGCGATGTTATGCGATAATGAACTCTAAAGTAGGTTCCTCTAGAGCCCATTATTCACGACATTGCTGTGTCAGGTGAAACCTTGTTATTCCAAGGGGTGTGTGTCACAATCATATCGCGGTGTAATTACTGCAACTAGGTAACTCCGATGTTTTCTAATTAGGATGTGCTCCCTCACAGGTCAGTAAGGAATCAACATAAACTGGGTGCAGTAAGAATGCGTGATACCGAGAACACTCCATTCCATATATTTATATTGGAGCTCGTGGTCGGTGCAGCGCAGGAGCGGTGTTGAGTACTTTCATTGCCCGCATTCTTGCTGTACGCAGGCGATGTCGATTTGATTTCGACCTGTAAGGGAGCAGACTTACACATAAAATAACTTTATTTCCTCACCCATGTATGCCACAACACATATTTATGGTGTTTGTGAAATAAAGTATGGTTTTGTGTGTAACTCGAAAATTAGTTGTAGTAATATACCAACCTAGAAGAGGTGATTAACGATTGTTTACCTTTCCAGGAATGGCAGCAGGGGAGAAGGACCAAGCAAGAGGAGCCCTACGGTGCACAGCAGGAGCCCCCACACCATCATGCACCAGTGGCGGTCAATCCTGCAAACAAACCATCAATCATTCTTATATTATTAAATGCACATAAACCACATAAATGTTTGCGTAGTTTGAACCTCGTCACATTTCATCGCCCACAATACAAACAGGCATATTTCATATTTCGCAACCTTCCAAGAGAGCCAAAAAACACATTTTTTTTGTCAGATTTTTATACATTTTATTACATGTATCACTGATGAGTTTTTATAACTACTCGTTTTTTTTAACCCATTAGAACATGTAATAAAATGTATAAGAATCCACCCAAAAAAATCCTTTTTATGACTCACATGGAAAGTTGATAAATATGAGATACGCCTGTTTGTGTTATGGGCGACGATTAGCGCCATTTTGATTTTTTGGCATTTGAACGGTCCCCGTTAACCGCTGATTCTCAGCTCGTTGCAGTGTTGATTAAACACCAATGAGCCAAGGATCGACGACAATTAATGGGCAATGTCAAAAATTCAACCCTGACACTATTCGTCAATCAAAAAATGCAAATCTCCAACATAGTTTATGTTTTGGCATCTTAAATGCATAATTGTTGACTACCCACCCCTTCCTACCCGATCCAATACCTATTGTCACGGGAACAAGATAAAGCCGACAGTTCGATCTCAAGGCTCGTAGCGAGTTAACAAAGGTGTTCATCACCGCGACCGAAGCATCTAGCCAATTCTGGATTAGTGAAGTTTCTGTGAGGTGAAATAAGTGGTAAGGATATCCACGAACAAGGTAGGCTTATTCAATTTCCGTGGCATCCTCCCGTTTCTCTTCAGTCCTTCATTCACTTCTTTTTTTCTCATCTGGTTCTCCGGATTAACTTCACCGCCAGTCCAGAATTGGGATTCTTTCAGAGCTATCGAAACAGTTTCCTTTCTACTAAGCATTACTTGTAATAGCATAATCAGCCTAGCGCGTCTGCCGCAAGTTACAATATATTTAATAATTATGTTTAATAAATAAAACTGTCGAAGAGAATATGTTTGTCCTTTTAATTAAATCGATAAGTACACCCCTAAAAATAAAGAGAGAGTAGCTTGTCAGATAGTTGGTTGATCTCCCGTTACATTTGACATTTGAACTTTGTGACAGTGCCATTTCAAATAATCGCCGATTTTCATGTCAGAGTTTGATCAGCTGTCAACAAACTTAATGCGTTGCCTGATTGTTTTCATCAAACTCTGACACAAGCCGGGAATCGGCAGTTAAGAGGGGACTGTTATTTGAAGCGGCAATTGTCAAAAAATTAAAAATGACACTTATCGATGATTTATGACGACGTCAAATGTGACGGGAGATAAAACGTCTGGCCCATAGCACATAGCGCCTAGCACTAACACATCGATAAAGATTTTATCGATTATTTCGGTAACTTGTTTCCATTCCTGAGCATAACTTCAGATCACCGACAAACAAACAGTTCACGTTGACTAAACATGCTTAATTTAGTCGACGTAAACTGTTGTTTGTTTGTTGACGATCTACAGTCTGGAATGAAAATATTTATTGACAAGTAAAACAATCTATTGAATGAGAACAAAAATCTATTATTTACAAGTACATCAATCAAAAATAGAAAAGAGAGTATCGCTTATGTTTTAGACATAATTTTCAACTTATGGAAAAAGATTAAACTCATTCTATGTACACCTAAATATCTAAGGTTTGGGTACCTTAGTTGAGTAGTTGCATCGAATTATTTATGGGTGTCTTTTGATTAGTTTCGAAATCGGATTTTTGTTTGTGTCTCACCTGTCGGCCAGGTAGCCCCAGACAGGGCTGAAGAGTCCGTAGAGGCCGGAGAACAATAGGAAGATGAGCCCCACCTGCTCGGCGCTGAGGTCGAACTGGCGCAGGTGCGGCTCCAGCGTGGGGTCCAGGAAGGCCCAGGTGTTGGACACCACCACTATGACCAGACCCGTGATCACCACAGCCGGCACCTTCACCAGCTCCAGCAGCGAGCCGCTCTGGTTGGACACCGAGTATTCTACCGACAGAGGATTACTTATTTATTAATTATCCTGCATCGGTCAGCAGACTTTATTACCCAAAATATTATACATGAAATAAATTGGAATTATGTTTATAGCTCTCACACACTCATAACTCATATTTGAGGTCCTTTGTTTCTTTATTATCCCCATGCATTCCTGTACAGATACGAATAGTTGCTGGTAATAACACATGTAGAAACTGTACAATACTGGTCGCATAAATATGGAAACAATTGGCAAAATCAGCCAGTTGTCCGATGACTTTCACTGATTCATTTGTAAATCCTTACCCAAGGTCTCTGAAGAGGAAGCTGACGATTTATAGTTGATTTCACTGGCGTGAGCGTCCAGTACATATCCAATATGGCAAATGAAGTAAATTAGAACAAAACGATTATGGTAATTGAGGTAGATTAAAACCAAAAGGGTCAGATAATAAAAATAATAATAATAAAAAAATACATTAGGGCAGTTTTGTGATATTTCACTTCAATTGTAATCCCATTCTGGGAATGTGTTCTTAAAATTACTCCCACGGGTGTACTTATGGTTTATAAAAAAATATTACAAAAACCCACTAAGATACAGTAAATGATGCATATTATAACTGAAGGCAGAGGCACGCAGTCCATAAAGGCTGAAAAACTGTGCCTACCCTAATAAAAATGAGCTTTTTCCCATGAATTTGGTAAGAAACTCATTCATTCAGTTGGCCATAACAGCCAGCTGAAGATGATAATAAAATTAAATATAGTATAGGATAGTTATTAAATATTCAATGCACAATTCATACCCGAACTTGAAAACTATGAAACAGCCTATGACTGGTCATAGAGCAATGCATGCCACTGACTGAAGGGGTTATGAAGATTGAAGCAAATTTGAATTAACGGGTCAGATGTGAGGCAAATTGCAAATGGGTCGGTAAATTAGAGAAAAAGGGTTTTGGCGAATTAAGCAAATTATAACAAAATTTTGAGATTTGGCGAATGGGGCTCATTATACTAAATGAGGTAAATTAGATCAAAAAAATTATACTAAATGAGGTAAATTAGATCAAAAAAGTAAGATGTTTCGAAAAAGACAAGCTTAAATAAAGGGGCTAGATACGGCGAATGAGACAAATTGATAGATAATGAGAGCAAAAAAGGTCAGATATACTAAATGAGGTAAATTAGATCAAAAAAGTAAGATGTTTCGAAAGAGACAAACTTAAATAAAAGGACTAGATATGGCAAATGAGACAAATTGATAGATGATTCCTTTCTTTGGTCTGTGGTTATGAATCGTTTCGGGGAAAATAAGAGCCTGAGAAATTAGAAATGATAATGAAAGTAAAAAGCCTAATGGACTGGTAACCCAAGGCACTCAAATCAGTGGCCTCAAGGCGATATGAGAAAAGGAAAGTGTGTTGATTGATGGACTCACCCTCCTGGTTAGGCAGCAGCAGATAGTTGATAGGCATGGTGACCACCATGGCGACTCCCAACACATAGAACGGCAGTCCAAAGCCCCCTACCTTCCTAAACATAACAACATTTCAAACAAACAAACAAGGGCATCTTACTTCACATTACATTTCAATTAAATCAAAGAAATATATATATATATATATATATAATACTAGCTGGGATACCTGGCTTCGCTCAGGACAACATTCGAGAGTGTTCTGGGATGTTCACCAATGATGTTCTAGATTCCCTATTCCCGAACCTTCCACAACATTCCAGAATGTTCCGGGATGTTCTGGAATGTTGTGGAATGCTTTTTTATAATATAAATTGATTCAAATTAAGATTATCATTTACAATTTTCCAGAACCTTCTAGACTCACCACCATACTCCGCCACTCATTTCTGAAAGCTTCTACAATTTTCTCCTTGCATAACTTCCTAGATCATTAGCGAACCATTTAGAGCATTCTGGAACCTTCTTGGCTCACCAACATACTCCACCACTCTTTCCAGAACTTTCTACAGTTTTATCGAACCTTCTAGAACTTTCCGGAAGACTGTTCTTGAAATTTCTAGAGGACGAAACTTCCAGCTCTCGTATCTTCAAAAGCACACCTTTTATGTAAAAACGGGAACTTGATCGTACCGGGACTCGTTCTTGAGTTTTTGCGGGCCGCACGTTTTTTTTGGACTTTCTTTTATAATATATATTGATTACCAGTTAAATTTAGATAAATTACAGTAATTAACCCGGGAGACCAGATAGTAACCCAACATTAGAAAATGAGGTTCCAAATTTTAAGTGAACCTGATTACATTGTGTACATTATTTTAAGAAATTTATTGGGTGACCAAAAAATACTATGGTGCTCATTTAATTAATTTGCGAAAGTAAAAGAGTTATGATGAGATGTATTTACATGGCATACAAATAGGTGCAGTGGCATACTTAAGCAGACAGCCAAAGGGGGAACTAACAAACTACTGCATAGATATGTTTGACTTTGACTTTGACTTTACTTTGTTCACAGAGTTCCTAAACATGAGTTTACTGACTCTAACATAATTATAAAAAGATTTTCTATTGAAGCTTTACGTGAGTTTAATTTTTGGGTTTGTTGGAATTTTGAAACTTATAAACTATACGCTGCAAATGTGGGCAGGGGATTCACTCCTTACGGAGGACACTTTTAGGTTTTTTATACTTAAAATTTTCATTCTCGCTATATTTAGCGAGAGAATTTATTGTAGGATTAGGGTGGCCTGCTAGGCCACCGTAGAACTTAGTTGCCTGGGTGACAATAAAGTCTTTTATCAACGGAATGTTGGAATCATTATGGATAGTAGAAACTCTACACCATTTTGGCGCTGATAGCGCAAGTCTGATGACTTTATTTTGAAAGGTTTGCAATTTTTTTATGCTAGTGGCGGCAGCATACCCCCAAATGGGGCATGCATAAGTGAAACAAGGCCTGATGGTTGTTTTGTATAAAAGTAATTTGTTGTCCGTTGATAAACGACTTTTTTTGCCCATCATCGGGTAGAGTGCAGACAAGTATTTACTAGCTGATTTTACTTTTTCGGTTATGTGTTTTTTCCAAGTTAACTTTGAATCTAGTATTACACCGAGGTATTTGATTGATTTTTCCCAAGGAACTTTTTCTCCAAACAGTTTAATATTTGGAGGCCGTCTCGGCGTTGACCTTGAGAAGACTGTTGCGGCACTTTTAGTAGGGTTAATTGATATTCTCCATTTTTTGCACCATTCTTCAGTGAGAATGGTTTGATTTTGTACACGGCTTGTAGCAGTGGCCTCTTTAGTAGAACTAGAAATGATATTAGTGTCGTCCGCAAATTGAGTGATTTTAATGTTACTATTTATCGGTTTCGGAATGTCGCTAGAGTAGATGTTATATAATGATGGAGATAGCTGACTGCCTTGAGGGACCCCGGCTGAAAGGGGCCGTATAGTGGAGAAAATATTGTCTATTTTTACTTTGAAAGAACGCTCTCTTAGGTAACTATTTATTAATTGAATGATTCTAAGCGGGTAGCCTAGAGAGTTCATTTTGTATATTAGGCCATTATGCCAGACTTTGTCGAAGGCTTTACTGACGTCTAGAGAGAGGATTACTGTTTTTTTCTTAATATTGAAGCTCTCCGTGATGTGTTCCACGACACGGAGAAGTTGATGAGTGGTGGAATGACCTGCTCGAAAACCGTGCTGGAAGTCTGGCAAGAATTTACTATCCTGAGTGAATGCGTTTAAACGTATGAGAATTACTTTTTCCAGGACCTTACCTAGGCAGGGAAGAAGACTTATTGGCCTGTGGTTCTTCGTTAATAATGGATCCTTGCCCGGTTTTGGAATTAAATTTACGTCAGCTTGTTTAAAGGCCTTTGGAAAGCAACGCAGCCGAAGTGCTGCGTTGCAGATTGCAGTCAGGGCGCAGATGCCTTTTTTAGGAAGATATTTCAGGATTTTATTAGAAATGCCGTCAGGACCGGCCGCTTTTTTCTTTTTTAAATCTTTAATAATTTTATTTATTTCCTTAGGAGTGGTGAACCTGATCGGTTTATCCTGAGGATCGAGTTTTAAAATTGCTTCTACTTTTGAATCCACCTTTTTTACGAAGGCTGGATCGTCATGGTCTGTGTTGGGAGTGAACTGCGCTTCGAGGCTGTCTGCGAAGGCTTCGGCCTTGTCCGCAGAGGAGAATACCTTTCCGTTGAGGCCTTGAAGCGGTGAGATTTTACTTTTTGGGCGCCTGAGAGTTTTAGACAGCTTCCAGTACGCTGCTTTATCGTCTTCTAATGACTCTATGAATTCGTGCCACCGCTCATTTCTATGTTCGCTGAGGGCGTCGCGTACTTCTCTGTTTAATCGATTTAGATGTTGCTTTACTATAGGATTGCACGATCTTTGCCACTCTTTCCTAACAAGATTTTTCTCCCTAATAAGATCTTTGATCTCTTCGGGTATTCCGTGGTGAGTTGTTTCGTTGGGAATCTCAACGGACGCCTCGTTGATGCATGATTTTATAGCTTGAATCAGATTTGAAGTGGCAACATTTAACGTTATTTCGTCGGGAATTGACGTCGGTATTTTTATGTTTTTATTTATTAGTTCATTGAATTTATTCCAGTTGATTTTTGTTTTTATAGGTAAGTCCGGGACCAGTGGATTTGAGCCTCCTGTTAATGTTAGAAGAACCGGATCGTGGTCGGAGGATAATTCGTTTAGAACTCTGAGGGAGTGTAGGTGGCTTGTATTTTTAAGAACGATGATATCGATCACATCCGGCCTGCCGTTGTGATGATTCAGCGTGGGTCTATCGGGCGCGTCGACAACGATGGAGTTCGTACTCGCGTACTTTGCGAGTACGTTCCCTTTTGTGTTATTTTGAAGGCTATGCCACGATCCGTGTTTAGCGTTCATGTCCCCGGCTATTATGGTAGGGACATCTTCTTCTAGCAGTTTGTCTATTTCAGAGGGAATTAATTGGCGATTTGGTGGCACGTAAACGGAAATGAGTTTAAGAGGTCCTGAAGAAGTGTTTATTATTACCGAGGTGGATTCGATATTTTTATTGGAGAATGAATGTGCTAGACGGTGATCAATATTGTTTTTTACTAGGACGGCGGTTCCGCCTCCTCTATTGCCGAGTCTGTCATCACGGTAGGTGATATAATTGGGTAACCTGAAATTACGTGATGGTTTTAGCCACGTTTCATTGATTAAAAATACCTCGATCCTGTGTTCGTGCAGGAATTCAATTATCTCGTCACGATGTGAGTTGACAGACCCGTTGGCGTTCCAATAGGCTGTCTGCAAGTTGACAATTTTTGGATGGTGTCTAGACATTATGAGCACTTAGATACGCTTGGATAGTTGCCAGGGCCGCGGTGGCATGCTGGATTGTGAATTGGAGCTCGGTCGCTTTTTCTATGAGCGCTTTAATGTGGACAGGGTCAGGGGGGGGAGGAGGGAACTGGGCAGTGGAAGTGCCCTGAGAAGCTTGGTCGGCTTCCGGTTCTCTCTCCAGCCGGTATTGCTGGCTGGAGGATTGGCTGGTATGAGCCTTCTTCTCCTGGTGAGAGAAGCGGGGCTTGTAAAAGTGGGGTTCAGGCCACTTGCGAGGGGGATTAGGGACTGGGCGGTTAGGGATGGATTGGTTGGTAGGGCGAAGAGGGGGGTATTCAGCCAGAGAAGCTGACGGATTTACCTGCCTGATTGGGTGGGCCCGTGGGGGCTGATTTAACTCACGACTTGGTTGTTCGCGCCGGTGGGTATTGGAGGGGATTGGGTTTGAGTAACCCTGACGGTGGTTATCCCTGTTATTTCTGTAGTTTTGTTGATAGTTTGAGTTTTTATTTCTATTGAAATTACGGTTTTGAGGCCTAGCCGGGCACCCTCCGTAGTTGGCCGTATGGGCCCCGTCGCATAATGCGCATTTTGCAGGAGTGTCTCTCGGTTTCCTGCATTCCGAGGATCTGTGAGGTCCGGCACACTTCACGCAACGTTCGTTGGCATGGCAACACGTCGCGGAGTGACCGTGGGTTTGGCAGCGGAAGCACTGCCCCACTCGCGCTTTATTTCGCAGAGATTCCACTTGGATTCTCAGGCGGAATAGTGACGTTAGATTGTTGAAAATATCTTTAGCCGCGTCGTTTTTTTCGAGCGTGACCAGGACAAGAGGGATAGGCCTCTTTGAGCGGCCATCCTTCATCCGGTGAACTGCAATCACAGGATATGAACGGATGAGTTCATCTTTGATTTCATCCGTCTGGATGTCCTCGGGGACACCCCTCAGTACAACCCTCAGGGGTTTCTCCTGGGGGAGCCTAAATGAATGGAATTCGATTTTTTTGGCTATCAAGAGCCTTGTTACAGCTGAATGATCTTTCGGTGTTTTCGTTTGGATGTGGAGACCGTTCCCCATATTTTTAGCTGAGAAGTCGATTCCCTTATCTTCAAGAGCTCTAAATAGAGCTCTTGTCTCCGATTTCCTGTGAAGGACAATTGGAGGAATGCGTGCAATACGCGGCGAGGTTCCGGCAACCACGGAGGGCTGGGGGGCTGGGGCTGAGGGCGACGGAGTCGGCGAGTCCGACCTTAGTTGTGCGAATTTATTTGTTGATGTTATGGGTGAGGGCGATCTTGATCGCCTATTCGAAATCATTTTTTTAGGATTGGGCGAAGCCCTGGGAGAATTGACGGGGGTCAGGGAGCCTCCTGAGGCCACGCGAGATCGTTTGCGACCCTCAACTCTAGTGAAGGGTATGTTTTCTTCCATATCCGAACACTCGGAAGACGAGAAATCCTCCATCGTCACCAGATTTGTCTGGGATCGTTGGCTCCCCACGCGGGGGGAGGGAACATGCCGTGGTGAGGGAACTGATTGGATGGGTGACTGGTACGTCGCGTATGTGTCAGTCTACATCTATCTTCAATCTACATGTCGGTCTGTTTTCATCTTTGTGTTTAGATATTTTTTTAGGAAAGATTCTTTGAAATTAATTTTAGTGTGTCATCAACTCCATTCTACAAATTATGGACTCCCTCAAAGATTCGTACTGGTAGTATTACTTTTCCAAACATGTGTTCAACAGTAAATAGAGGAGAATGAATCTTAGAGAAAAGTTCCGAATAATTACTATCATCTTCTTTAACCGGTGCCCTCTCCTACAAGAGGTTGGCTCTCGTAATCATGCAAAGCATCATATTTTATGACATCCAACACAATGTTATGGGGTTCCTCAAGGATCCATTCTGAGACCATTACTTTTTCCAAATATACATCTGATAGTAGCTAGAGGAGAATGAGACTTACGGAATAGAGCAGGCCCCCAATGGCAGGCCCCACGGACATGCCGAGCCCGATGAAGGTCTCCAGGATGCCGAGGACGGAGCCAATGTTGTTGGGGAAGGTATTCACTACGAACACATAGCTGGCCGTGGAGTAAGCACTGGCTCCCAATGCCTCCAGCCCCCGGATCAGGAAGCAGAATGTAGTGAACGTGTTGTAGTCGTAGATGTACTCCAGAACTCTGCAAACATATTGAAAAACTTACTACGGCTGTGAAAAGCTATCATAGTTGACCCCGGCTGAGGGCCAAGGTGAGTCATAAAAAGAGAATTTTCATAGTGCTAAATTCATTCATAAAAAAATAGCATCCTTCTACGTCTTGCGTGAAAATAAAAACACAGAAAATGTCAAATGTTTACAATGAAACTTAGTTTATGTAAAAAAAAACATCTAAAAAAATTATTATTTTGTAAACTTCACAAACTATCCAAACAGCCTACCCAAACAGTAAGTTACAGGAACCGGCCACAAATATACCGGACAACAGAAGGAACTTGGCCCCAACAGTCGGCAACTGAAAAAAAAGCACAATAATTAGGTAGTACATTGAATCATTATTATTAAAAAAAATATTCTCAGACCGCAAACAGTAAACAAAAATAGATTACTGAATTTCTGCATGAATTTAAGTAAATAATATTGAAAAATGGTAAAAATAATTAGAGAAAAATCTTCATCGAATATAGTAAAAAAATAACACTACGTTGCTTCAGTACGTTTTTGTCTAACAGACCATTTTTACCGAAATTGAGTCAAGTATTCAGGAATTCTCAGAAAGCCTTTATTTATACTATACAAGTTTTTTTTTAAATAAATAATATATTTGAGGGGTTTTTAGAATGCGTTTTGTCTTAAGTCCACCAAAATTAAACAACATTCCGTGCGTGTTTCTCTAATATCCACACATTGGACAACATAACACCTCGTTTTTATACCGGCCGTTACGTATATATTTCCACAACATCCACAGCCATATCATGGCCTAAGTGTTAATTTAAACACTTCGTCACAAACGTATTACTCTAACAGACCAAACAGCCAATAGCAGCACAGCGGTGGACCATGCGATCGCTCTCAGTCGAGTCTTTCGTACGCTCGCATCACGAAAGTTAGCATCTTGTGATTTTGCTATTTACAAAGTTATTTTACTGGTTTTCTGGGATGGTTTCTCCACACAAAATGCATAAATATGTACACTGTAGAAAATAATAACAATTTCCAAGAAAGATGTAATCCATTGTGTATTTCCATTAATTGTATGCCAAGCATTTTCTATGTGGTGAAATACAGTTGTAAATATTTAAATAATCCTAATATCGTTGCCGTTTTAATTGCAAAGTCAATTAATTTTTAACGTTTTGTTTTTAAATAAGTGAGACATAGAACTGATACAAGGATGAAATTATACTAAACATACTGGAAATGAGATCCATGAGGTGTATGTGCGGTATAACAATTTACAAATAAATAGATCCAAAAGGAATGCAACGCAGCTGTAGCTGAGGTACGTATGTACCTATTAGATGTAAGAATTATGCGCTAGGTACGCAGCATAGGTACTAAGATTTAGGAGAAATGAACTAAGAATATAGGACATTTTACTATTTTTAATGCAGACATCAAAACTGTAAATAACACCTTTGTAACAAAGTTGACGGACATCGTTAAAAGGAGGTCTTCCATATTTGAAAAAAAATAGACGAGTTGCATCTTTACAAATTAGAGGAAGTAAACAGATATTGTAAGCAATGACAATAGAATATATTTACAAAAGATTTTCGGAATTTCTTTCAAAAGGTGGAAGGGTACATTTGGGGATAGTTTTATTAAGGCTCAGTACTGGGCTAACAATTAGTGATGCATAACAAGAGAGCATCTTACAAGCATGCAATTAGAATGGTTGCTGCTACATTATTTGGAGACGGCGCACATGTTGAAATAGCGATAACTTTGGGTGACATATTATCTAGTCAAGTTTAAGATAACAATATAGCTAGGAATTTGAGGAGTAGGTAGAAGGTTTAAGGTCAGGTGGGTAGGTAAATAACATTAAGAAAGGGATGATTAGATGGTTTGGGCATAAAGAATAAATGAACGGAAGACAGAGTGTCAGGACAACGTATGACACGCAACTGAATGGAAGGAGAAGTTGTGGACGTTCTAGAAATACATTGTACGATCAAGTAAACCAAACAAATATTTTGGGTCATGTTAAGCTAGCGTTGGAATAATAAAAGAGTATATATGAGACGATGTACGAATGTGGATGAAGCAACGATTGTGTGCCAAGAAACAGTTACGTGGCTATCCATCCTCACGGAGGACAAGGTGATGGTTAGTTAGTTTATATTATAGATAAGGAAGATTAATCTTTAATCTTATTACCTATATGTTTTTTTAATGAAGTAAAAAAAATTATAACAGCTGTTATTACTTATAATATAAATACATAAATTTGTTTTGAACCATTTCAATTTAATATAATAATCTCGACCGGTTAAAATTGATTTGGTGTCCAGTAAGACAGGCGCAGATAATCCGCCACTGACTTGGTAACTACAGCATTGAAATGTTTCGGATCCATTACCTTCCTACATATTTGTTATTAGTGTTATTACTTGGTAGGGATTTATCTGTTATTCGCACCGCACCACAAGCCACGTGCTATGATTAATTTTATTATGAATCATACAAAATAAATATTGACTACTGACTACTCATTTTAAATTCCAGATATTAATTAATGACTTCAGAAAGAAATTAGAATGAGCTGTCATGTTGGTTTCGGTGATTAATGCAGATAGTAGATGATCTCTATGTGGAAATTTTCATCTAGTTACGATTATTATTGTTAACTAGTTATTAATAATTTTTTTCCACAAAACTATGAATGTAAAGTATCAACACATTCATTAATAATAATTAACTCTTTCAGAACTAACTTAAAACTGATGATGTTAAAACATATTTAATTCTTAAAAACGCCTTGTAGTTTTATTTTCAATACTTTTAATGTTATTGATACTTTAATTTGAAAGAAAAATAGGTATCAAGGGTGTGTTTCAATACAATGGATTAATATTATTATTTTAATAAAAAAAAAAATATATATATATTATTTGACAAATACAGGGTGTATCGGCACGTACCCGACAAACTTTAACCAGCGATTCCTGAGCATATTTGGAGTAAAAAATGTTATGGCCACTTTTCTGTCCGGTAACTTTTTTTTTCTATAAAAAATAAAAAATAAATAAAATCTCCACACTCCCTCACTGTCCACAGAATAGGGGTGAAATAAACGGCAACGCCGCACTGCTGCTATCTCTTTCACGCATATCTATCTAAAGTCAAGTGTGTCGTTCTTTTGTTTTGTTTGTCGTTGTTTTGGAAGTTCGCTTGTCACAACCTTTACCTACTTTCGTTGTTGTTTTGTTATCTAAGTTTTGAAGTTTTTTTACTGTTGAAATATGCCTCTCAATTATTCACCTGCCGACCAAGCAGATATTGTGTTTGTTTATGGACTTTGCAATGGGAATTCACGAGCAGCCGTGAGAGAGTATCGGATGAGGTTTCCTGAAAGACTCGTCCCACACCACAGCACCTTTGTTCAGGTTTGTAAATCATTTGTTTATTGAAACTATTTACATTCATTGATAATGCCAAAAAGCTGTTTTGAAATTTAATCATTGGGACATTAAAAACATAACAAGGGGCTACCAACTTTAAAAATGTAAATCGAACTTTAGGTGATTTGTAATCAATGGTCACGAAACGGCGTTTTAAAAAGTTTAATTTTAATATCTAATAAATGCATCATTCACTGCAATTAAATTCACTCCCTTTCTCACCATGTGATTATTTAAATGACTTACAATTCAATTTCATCCCTGTGAATCTAAGATATCAACCATTCCTAGTTAAGAAAAATATGAATTAAAACACTGTTTACTATTTAACTGTAAAAAAATGAAATAAATGAAGAGAAAACCTAAGTTTTCTAATATGTGCCTAAAATAAGTGTTATTTAAAAATAAAATGAGTGCAAAAGCCCGCGTCCATTTATTTGAAATTTACTACTTAGCTGAATAATAAAAGTTGTTTTGTTTCAGATGTATCAACGACTGCGTGACAATGGCATCGGACGGATTGAAGGCGCCGGCGGAGGACACAATATTGTTCCTGTGGCAGTTGAGCAGAGAATCCTCAACTTGATCACCGAAGATCCTACGCTGTCCGTGCGTCGGATCGCTCTGATGATAGGACACAGGGAACACATGGCGGTGTGGAGAGTTCTGAAGAAGCACGGGCTCAAACCTTTCCACTACAGGCGCTGCCAAGGCCTCCTGGAGAATGATAACTTTTCCAGAGTCGTATACTGCAGAAGAATGCTGCATAATGTCATGAGGGATGCAGACTTCATGAAAAACATATTGTTTACCGATGAAGCACAGTTCACTAAAACAGGAGTGCTAAATGTGCACAACTTGCACCATTGGGCTGAACAAAACCCCAAGCTTGTTCGGGAGTCGTCGAGCCAGGACAGATTTTCCATTAACATATGGGCAGGAATCCTAGGAAATCAAATACTCGGTCCAATCGAGTTGCCCCCCAGACTAAATGGACCGATGTATTTGGAGTTCCTACAAGAGCAACTGGGCGAGATTCTGGAAGATGTGAACCTCGAATCACTACGGAGAATGTGGTTCCAGCATGATGGAGCCCCACCACACTACTCTATTGTCGTGCGGAACTACTTGGACGTCGAGTTTCCTGGTCGTTGAATAGGCCGTGGAAGTCCGACCATTGCCTGGCCACCGAGATCACCCGATCTGACCCCCCTGGATTACTACTTGTGGGGGGCTCTCAAGGAAAAAGTGTATGCTAAGCCAATCGCCTCAAGAGAGCAACTGCTTGAACGAGTGATGGGGGCCGCTGCAGAAATGAAAGTAAATCCTGTAAACTTAAATATTCAAAATATAACAAGACTGCACGCTTGCATTTAAAATAATGGCAGTCATTTCGAACAAATGCTCCAATAAAAAATATTACATAACCTACATGTCCGCATTTTCATTTATTATTTATTTGGTAAAATTCTCACAATGTCATTCATATCAATGCACGTGCGTGAAGGCATGTTTGTGTAAAAAACAGCTGTTATTAGCAAGTGTGTCGAAAAGCGTCTTGGCTCTTTCCTACACACTAAATAATAATAGTAAAAAATGAGACGAATGCTGCCGCTGAACGAGCTAAAAAGCCCCCCCAATACGTAAGAATATTATTCAATAAAATGTTGCCAGATGGGTTTTTAATCTTGCTGCGAAATGGCGTAAGGTTAAGAATATTTTTTTTAAATTATAGTGGTAATTGTTTTCAACAATTACCACTATAATTTAAAAAAATGAAAACAAAGGATAAAATATGGGATTTGCAAGGCGCATTTATGAGTGGAAGGGGGTACATGGATCAGATTTTCTCGTTGCGTATGCTCACAGAGAAGTTTCTGGCAAAAAACCAGAAACTTTTCTGTGCTTTTGTAGATCTACAAAAAGCATACGACCGAGTTGACAGAAAAAGTTATGGAAGGTGTTGTCCAAGTATGGAGTGAATACAAACCCTATACAAGCAATCGCATCTCTGTACGAGGGAAGCGTTGCATGTGTTAGGGCAAACGGTGATTTAACGGGGTGGTTTGACAAAAGGTGTTAAGCAAGGCTGCGTAATGTCACCGTGGTTATTCAATCTATACATGGATAATTGTATGCAAGAATTGAAAGAGGTGGGCCTGGGCGCGAAAATGAGTAGTCTGTTGCAAGTATGTTGTCTGTTGTATGCTGATGATGCGGTGCTGATTGCTAACAGTATGGAAGATCTACAGTCCCTCGTATCTAGGATGAACGAAGTATGTATGAAGAATGAGCTAATGATGAATGTACAAAAGTCCAAAGTCATAGTGTTTGAAAGAGAGTACGAAAACAGTATGCAATATAGTTGTGAATGATGAATACTTGGAGCAGGTTGATGAGTTTGTGTATTTGGGAAGTATGTTTACGAGAGATGGAATGACTGATAAGGATATTGAAAGAAGGGTGAATGCAGGAAACTCCATTAACGGAGGACTGAACGTGGTTGGCGCAAACAAAAATTTGTCCAAGGAAGCGAAGCTAGCAGTCCACAATGGAGTGCTGATACCAACCTTGATGTATGGCAGTGAGGCATGGAACTGGCAGAGGAAGGATGAAAGTAGACTGAATGCTGTAGAAATGAGATCTCTGAGACGAATGTGTGGTAAAACCATGTATGATCGAGTGAAAAATGTTGAGATTCGTAAAGAATGCAAGGCTGATGTAAGGATAGTGAGCAAGATTAAGAAAGGGACGCTTAGATGGTTTGGGCATGTAGAGCGACTGAACGAAGAAAGGAGTGTAAGGAGAATATATGACGCGAATGTGAATGGAAGAAGAGGCCGGGGACGCCCGGGGAAGACATGGCACGATCAAGTGAATCAAATACTCGAGTCGGGCCATGTCAGAAGTCGGAATAACAGAGGAGAATGTATGAGGCGTTGTATGAATGTGAATGAAGCAAGAAGTGTATGCCAAGATCGAGATGTTTGGCGGTCCGTCCTCTCTGACTGCGGGGAAACGGCGTGATGGTTAGTTAGTTAGTTAGTTAGTGGTAATTTTTTGTCGAGTTTTTAAAAAAATTACGAAGTTTTAAATAAAATAAAATTTTATAATTATTAAATTTAGCAATCTGGCAACATTAATTCACCCATGCATTCTTGACGTGTTCGCGTTTGAAACGCGTGTTGATTTGCGATGTTGCTTTCACACTTTGACAAAAGATAAAACAGTGGTGACGTGTGGTGAAAATATGAATAATAAATTTTTTATAGAAAAAAAAAGTTACCGGACAGAAAAGTGGCCATAACATTTTTTACTCCAAATATGCTCAGGAATCGCTGGTTAAAGTTTGTCGGGTACGTGCCGATACACCCTGTATATACATCAATGATAAAAATAAATGTTCAAAACAATCAAAGCAATTTAGAGGGTTGTGGAAGAAAAATCATCATCTATCATGTAAAGAAGAATATCCCGGGTGGGTGATGTTTGTTTGTTTTGTACACAAATCTACAGTTTTATTCCGAGCTTAATGAAACTCTCCACACTTGACTTTTAAATAAGAGGAAGGTCACTGTCTACGACAGTGACCAGGGGGGAGGGGGTATTTTTTCGAGATTTCTTTCGAAAAAATACCCCCTCCCCCCTTTCCCACCCCTTAAAGCAGAATTTTAGTACTTTTTGGTGAAATTTCACTCATTGATGGTAAAAATAAGAGGTAAATTACTGGGCAGGGGTCGGGGTGGGGTAAGTGGTAGTGGAAGGGGTGCTGGTAAGGGGAGGGGTAGGGGTAGGGGTAGGGGTAGGGATAGGGATAGGGGTAGGGACAGGTAGGGTAGATGTAGTAGTAGGGGTGGGGGCAGGGGTAGGGGTAGGGGGTGGGGTAGGGGTAGGGTAGTAGCGGTAGGGGTAGGGGTAGGGACTTTACTCCAAACCATTCATAACCCCAAACAACGCCGGGTACTTCAGCTAGTTCAAAATATAAACACAGCTATCGCCTGAACGAGTAGCTAAAATCTAATGAAAAAATGTATGCGCAAAGCCAGTAATGCCAGCAATTGAAAAAAGAAAATAAATGCCTTTCTGTCTAAATAGGAAAAAAAAATTGAAATCTACGTCTTTTCAAATATTTGTACGGTAGGAAATGGTTAACTAGGGAAGTTCCAATTTCTTTCAGGGACGTCACATCCGTGTGTGCAATGTGTGTGGTCGCAAAGCAAAGTCTGATACTGAAATTCTACACTACATATTCAATACCAGATTCATTTGAAGTCGACTATCACGATACGGACATCCATTATGCACAAACAACTATGAAACATATCCCAGTGGGTTTTTACGGCTAAAATCCTCTTGTAAACCTTCAGTTTTTAACTAAAAGTTGGTTTTTTCAACGAATAGTATGAAATAGTTATAAAACTATACTTTATTCATTTTTTACATAAGTATTGTAGTTAGTAGTAATTATGAGTGATTTTGGGTAATAAAATGTAAAATATTATAGTAGTATAAGAACCCTATGAATAAGAACACTAAGTAGGAAATATTCATGAGATGAGTGTGTAAAACTACATTGAAAATGTAACCATCTTGGCAAGGGTCATAGGAACATAAATCTATTTAATTAAAAAGACAATAATATATGATGTATTGTTGTTCATATTAAATTAACTAAATTTTTCCGTAAATTTTCAATATACGGGATTTCATTAACAAATCCGAAAAACTGTTTATTTTTTTCAAAAATCGTGAATCCTCGAGAGGAATTACCTAGTTGTGGTCGGAACTTGACAGACGTTTTCTAGGGCTACATTGACTGAGTAAAGAATATTTTAAACACTCTTTGAAATGTATTCAATAAACGTTAGAATAAGGTTAAATAGTGGATACTAAATAGATGTTTAACAACTAATAATAAAGTATGCACGTATTGGCAATTTATATAGATAATCATTTATCTTGAAAATTACTTCAAATTTTTATATATTAAAATCATACACTCACCAACAGTTTTTACCAACCCGGAAAAATGTAAGTACGAAAAATAAGTGATAGGGGTGGTATTATCGGTTTTCGCACACAGGCGGCGGTACTTCCAGAGCAGCTGGGTAGTTGTCCCACTGCACTGGTTGTTGTCCCTTTCAAAGAAGACCTTGGCGATTGTTATTCCATGATGATCAGGATGTCAAACGAACATAAAAGATAAGAAATAAAAAAGTAACTCACGATCTTGCCGAAGAACGGCGAGGTGATGAACATGACGAGCGCATAGAAGCTGAAGACGAAACCGGAGACAGAGTCCGTCATGCCCTTCTCGCTGGCCTCACGCGGGAAGAAAGGGGCCATGATGGACATGGAGCAGAAGCTCATGAAGTCCACCAAGGCCAGGGAGGCCAGGGTCAGCTTCTGCGCGGTGGTGAAGCCGCGGATGGCCGTGGGCTGCGGGTGCGACTGCGTTCGCAGTAATCTGAAATTTTACAAATAAAGCACTCAGGTCTCTGCCTAACGATCCAATATCCACAAGACTATCTTTAGACCAGCAATAATAAGGTGTGGTAAATAGGTTTACATTCTTAAGAAGAATTTCTGGATCCGTGTCATAAATTGGTGTCTAACAGACAAGGTATACAAACCAAGAAGTATATCGTCTAGTATAGAGAAATTAACGCATTGGTTGCGGTGTGCACATATTTGTGCATTTCCGTGACATTCAACTTTCAATACAAAAAACACGTTTTAAACTTGTAATTTCTTCTGTAATATTGGCTTTGCGGTGTAGCGGATAGGTGTCACTATAATACATACATCATTATGGACTCTTCACTGGTTCAAAACATTGTTAAAAGTCATCATTATTTTCAAGGAAGAATTGGAAATTAATTTTAAACATAGACGACAGACGGTATTGTTTTTTGTCAAAAAATTAAATAAAATATGAAGATCATTGACTTTTTCTTTAGTCATTAGCTGATACTTATGACGCAATAGACTCAAGTGGGGAAGCCCTAATATAATTTTTTATTCGAAGCTGTTGCGATTTCAGCACTTGTTATACTGTGTTGTTATTACATAATATTATTTGTGTGGCCGGCCTCTGTGTTTCCTCCATCCTATAACATGGGTCTCTTCAAGACCCAAGTTCACTCCTTCCTATCCTCTAAAAGATCCTCCACACAGCATCCCCAAAGATGATATAGGCCTTGAGGGAAATTATTTCCTCCTTGGTCTCCTGTGTGGAGTTACTGTAAAAAAAAAAAAAAAAAATATGAAGTGTATTTGACATTTTTTTTACTATTATGATTTGTGGACGAATATTTTTATATAAATAATTTGATAAAAGTTTTTTTTTTATTGATACGAGCTCGAAGTTGAAGTTTGCTGACATACATCTAGTAGAGGGACTGCGATCTAATCCCGCCCGCCGCAAGTGACAGATTTTTAACAAACATCACCGTAACTAATGTGTTCATAACAATAATATTTGGGACGGTCGCGCGGGGTGAGATACGTAGCAAGAATGGAGGACCTATAATAAGGTTGCAGGTTGCAGGACGAAGGTAAATGTAAACCTAACTGAGGTGACTGGACGGTGGGGAGGGAAATACCCACTGATGTCAAAATTAATAGACTTGCCCTAGGTACCATTTCGACGGCTAGAGGCAAAGGTCACGTGACACCCATTTTGGCACCAGACTAATTCACTGCCGTCAGAATAAATAGACTTGCCTTAAGTAACATTTCGACAGCTGGAGGCAAAGGTCACTTGACACCTATTTAGGCACCAGCATAGTTCACTGCCGTCAGAATTAATAGACTTGCTCTAAGTATCATTTCGACGGCTGGAGGCAAAGGTAACGTAACACCCATTTTGGCACCAGCCTAGTTCGTTGCCGTCCACGTTTGTTTCACATGATTGCGACTGCTTTTAAAAAAATGTCAAACTAAATTCTCAAACAAAATATTCGATTTTACTTAAATTGGCGGGACGCCTACCTCGCCTCCCTTATTTTGGATTCTTCCGCTTGCGCATTAGGGCATCTCTACGTATTATTTTCTCTGCGGAAATACCTAATCCTTGGACATAAGGAAACCGAAGGGGACAGCGGGATTCCGGTAGGAGGGAGGGATCCTTATGCAGAGTTCACACGAGGACAATACTGTTCTGTTCCAGCTCCGTGAATAGGCTCGACCGCGCAGGACAGGACAGTCAGTGGGACAATACAACAATTTGTCCGTGGTTTAAACGCGGAACACTACGAAAATGGATACACGACGACGCACGTTACAAGCGAGTTTGTGAAAAATATTATTTTTTTATACCAAGGAGGACGAATGAAATAATAAAATTAAAATAAAATAAATTGTGAATTAGGAATTGGATGGGGCGCAGATCTTTACTCGGATTGTCAATAATCCTCAAAGAATTAGAAGAGGAAGATCCTCAGGAGTATAAATTGTGCATGAAAATGTCACTAGAGTACTTTGAATTAATTTATTAATTTTGAAATCTCTTCCGCGTTCCATCTACGCGACATTTTCAGCAGAAAAAATGTACGGGAGCTACACACACGCGCGGGGCGTGTGGCTATTTTCCCACTGAACTGTTCGTGCGCGTTCACACGCGGACAATACGATCGCGGGGTAAATGGGGGTAAAGTGACTTCCACACAAGCGGTTGGCCCAAGACTAAAAAAGCCATGGCGTTAAAAGGTTAGACTATCCGAAGTTCCAAAGTTGGTAGGCTTGACTTAAAGAAAGGACGACGGGATGATCGAACCTTTCGACGCTATGGCTTTTTTTAGTATTGGGCCATCGGCTCTTGTGGAAGGCCTATAAGCCACTGTCCTGCGGAGATAGCCTGCCCGTCTATCTCTAGGACAATATATTGGTATGTTGCCCTATCCTCCAAACTTCTGTTCACACTAGGACAATGGGTCCGGAACTAGGACAAGACAGAATTGTCCTGTCCTCGTGTGAACTAAGCTGTAGGGGCGACCAAAACTCTCTAGAGTTTACTGAGAATATATTTTGATTCGGAAAACCAAGCATTTAAGAGTCAAAAGAGAATGAAATAAAGGAATTTAGAAAATTTCAAAACTATACTGAGTCAACAACATAAAGACTAAAGGCAAAAAGTTAAAACGAAAGTTAATATAAAAACCAATAATTGCGAATTCTACTAAAGGGACATAATACAAGTTACAGTACGAGTAAAGCATTTAAAAAACTAACCTCTCTCGCAGTAATCGTATATCAGCTACTGACAGCCCATCATCCCCCGACCTGGCGCACCAGCTTCTGCTGCGGGCGCTCTTCCGTGTGATCCTCGGTCGGGCGGCTCCCGAAGAAGCCGCGTTCAGGGAGCTCGCCAGCTTAGGCGCCACATCGCCCTCACTCTCCAGATCCCCATTGGCACAAACATCACCATCATCTACCACATCAGACTCCGATTTACTATCTCGCACCACAACATCAACGGGAAAATCACTTAAATTCGCGCACTTTGAGCCGCCATCTTGTTTCACTGACGGAATAGCGGAAGAATCGTCTGAATTTTCACTGTCTTTGCGTCTTTTATCGTTTGAAAATGGAATATAATCTTTGTCGGAGTCGGAAAAGCGCGTTTCTTTGCCGCTTCTACTGCGAATGGACACGTCGAAATGGCTGCCTTTTTGTTGAGAAGGGGATAAGCAACTTTTTCTAGTCAAACCACTGTTTTCCACTCGTAAAGAAGATTGTCCCATGGAACTTATAGAATCACATTTTTCACTATCTCCATCCAACATTTCACCACTCGCTGGCGTTTCTTTCGATTCACTGGGCGTTTTTGAAGAAATATTATCGTCATTGTTTATTTGGCCATCATCAGATTCCGACGTGTTTCTAGACCTTTCTTTGTCTGCCATTTTTTAAATAATTGTTATTTAAATTGCAATAAATATTATATTATCACCGATATTTTAAACGAATGCAATTGATTTCTTTTTATTCACCATTATTATTACAAATTATATAATATTTGCCTTGATGTTTGATGTTCACTGACGTTTTCCTGAAAAGAAAGAAAAATATATTAATATACAAATAGTAAAAAGTTTGGTGACTCCTGTAGCCGACCGGTAAACTCCTTGACTTTAGAACCAGAGGTCATTGGTTCGATACCCGACGAGGGAAAATACAAAAGTATAAATGTTTTCGGTTAAACATTCTCCTCTTTTCCACCTCCTAACCATCCCTACTTCCTCTTTGAGCATCTGAGAATTTCTAAAATTGCGTATTGCAGTCTCACTGGCTCCGGGCAGTTGGGACTCTGTGCTGTATATGCAAAAAAATTAAAAAATACATAGTAAAACCAGTTAATAGCTGAGTGGACAAATGCGACGTTCGTTCAATTCCATGACTAGATTAAATTCTTTTATATTTACATACATACTTGTAACTAGGTAGTGGCTATTGTTGCGCTGTTTGGAAACACACAATCAAGTTTTACTACAGAGTTTACTAAATCACTTGCATGTGTGGACGGCACTTATCACTTTTCTCAGTTTAATTACCACTTATCACCGTCCTTGCTACTGGCAACGTGTAACCTATGCATAAATCCTCTATCGTTGCACATTAGCACTTATTGATGGTAGGAGTTTTTCAAATATTGTCAGGTTTTTTATAACTCGGGAATGTTTGTAAAGAAGGTACATTTTTCCTAGTTCTTGCATTACATGAATTTGGCATTCAGTTGTACAATAAGGAACTCCAGTGATAAATATAACGACTTAAAAAATATATATTCATATATATCAGCAAATGCCGATTCTAAATATATAACTTTCATTAGATGTAATTATACGTAGAATTTATAAATCGTTATTTAAAAGTGAATAAAAAATCAGCTCATCAAAACCACCATGTTAAGTTTGGCACAATTGCATTTGGAACATCTGACGTCACGTGAGCATTCTGTTTTTGGATTAGTGAAAAAAATTATTTTTTAATTTGTTTTGTATTTTTAATATGCATTTTTTAGTTTGGCTTCAAAATTTTTATTAACGTTGACTTTTAAGCTCTATAATTGTTATTCAATATAAAAAAACTATTATTCATGAAATAAATTAGAGTATTCATGAGCAAACTAATTATCAATACGGACATTATGATAATATTATGCTCAATACTGTTATTATTCTTTGAGTTAAAGTTTCTAAAAAAGTACATAATTTTATTACTTATGTTTAATTATTGTTTATTATGAATAGGAGCTTTTACAATTATGTGTACGATGGCGCTAATCCTTGTTTTATTTGACATTCTAACCTCAAAACTGATCAAAACCGACCGGCCTTAGATTTGGAGCGTTTTGGGGGGGTTTGAAAAATTGAAACTTTGAAAATTATTTTAACCATGAATACTAACTTTATAAAAAAATGAAATATACTGGTATTTAAGTTTGAACGTCATTATTGATAAAATTTAAAAATTGGACTGGAGTTTCTTATTAGAATACTTACAGAAAATAATACCTAGGTCCATTTATACACATATTACCTGCAGTACCAATCTAATCTAAAGCGGGGAGATAAACTAACGAGGTATAGTATTGTTTTAAAAACATTTCCAGTTATAAGTATGAAAAAAAATCAATTACAACCTGCAATCAATAATAATAAGAATAAATAAAATAAAAACTTGGAAGGTAAAGAATTTAATAGATAGGTACTTGCATAGTTATTGATAACTGCATTTTTATAAATACATTACATACATTTTAATGCATGAGAACCACTGAAAATACAATCCCTAGTAGCAGTGGCGTGCAGAATATTTTTAATCGGGGTAAATACTCACCACACGTTGTAAGTTTTTGATAAGAATGGCAAAGCTGCTGGCTTTAGCCGAAATCGGTTGGGATTACCTGCCACATCAAATATTCAAATAACCACTTCATTTATGGATATTACAAGCATATTACTTGATACATATTTATTTTCAATATTTTCTCAACTGCACAAATTCATTAAAGAAAGTAAAAAAAATATGATAATTATTTCGTTTGTAAAGTTGTACTAATTAATAGAGGTACCAACAGATGGCACTGATTGCTACGTCTGCGATTTGTACCGAAAGGCACGGCCTTTTTCGACACTAACACAAGGGAGTCTTCCCGTGAAGACTCCCCTGTGTTAGAATTTTAAAACTTGTCTATTTTTTGTGTAGAATACCGTCAATATTTGAATATGGCGTATGCGTCATTTTGCATAACTAGTTGCTGCTTTTGATACGTAGTGAAAATATGAAGTTATTTGATCAATTTCAAAAAGAAGTAAGGGAAAAGAGTTGATTTTGGGGACACGGTCACGCTCACTTCTATCGATTTATCTATTCAGTGGATGGCGCAGCCCACAGATGTTGCGAACACGAACATAGATTAAACCCACAGATAAAATAATACATAGAGATGCCCTAACGCGTAATGGGAAGACCAAAATTAGGGGGACGAGGAGCGAGCTGAGCATGCCGCCAAGTAAAACAACAAATAAGGAAAAAGGTTGGGCTTCTTTACAAAAATCGAATATATTGTTATATTTAGTTTTACCCTTTTTATAAATGTTTTATAATTTGCTTACCGCAGTCACGCGAAACAAACGTGGATGGCAGTGAAATAGGATGGTGCCACAATGAGTGCCAATTTAGACCTAAGTATAACTAGTGACTTAAAATTAATGCATATCTATGACAAAGTGCATATTTTATACACAATACTGCAAAATGACTTACAACTATGGCTTAAAACTAGAGTCTTACAAATAACATACGAGGTGTGTTCAAAAGAAAAGGTGAATTTCGAATTTTTTCGAAAGCATTTATTTATTCATCAATATCCATTTTCTCCCCTTCAAAGTAATCCCCCTCAGATATAATGCACTTATGCCAGCGCTTCTTCCAATCCTCGAAGCACTTCTGGAATGCGCTTTTCGGTATGGCCATCAGCTCTGACTTTATCTCATCAATTGTGGCAAAACGCTTTCCTTTCATTGGTCCCTTCAGTTTCGGGAATAGGAAAAAGTCGCAGGGAGCCAAATCTGGTGAATACGGTGGTTGAGGCATGATTACGGTGTTGTTTTTGGCCAAATAATCACGAACAAGCATTGATGTGTGAGCTGGTGCATTATCGTGATGCAAAATCCATGATTTGTTTTTCCACAATACCGATCGTTTGAGACGCATTGCTTCACGCAAACATGAAGTTGGAGCACTTTATTCCATTTTTAATGCAAAATTTAATACATATTCTTTGATCCATTTTTTTCAAAAGTAAAAAATCGAAGAACAAACAAAAACGTGACTAACCTTCCCAGTTGTCAAAAACAAACCACTAATCCAAAATGGCTGATAATGCTAACATATGATAAACATATGTGTACCAACATAACAACAAAAAAATCGATAATCGAATGTACACAGCCCGCGAAAATTTAAAATTCACCTTTTCTTTTGAACACACCTCGTACATATTTATAATATTATTAATACCTTTTATGATTATTGCTCGTACTATCACTGGTAAAGCACACAAGAGTAGAAGTGTAAGAAATGTTATTGTATTAAATAAAGAAGGTAAGGTAGGGTGAAGGAAATAATTCCTTTGGACTGAGTAATCAAAAACACCACTAAACCAACGCGGTAGTTATGCCAATGGTTATGGAAGACCGTTATCAATATTAATAATGAGATTGTTTTGTAAACATACTAGATATTTATTTAGTTGACAGGTGAAAAATACTGAAATAAGGAACTTATCTCCTACTCGAAGAGGTTTTATCGTTCGACGCTAATAATCACAATTACTAGCGCTCAAGTGGCCTCATCCCTCGCTAAACTGCGATGCAGATATTCAAAGATACAGTCCTTTTGAAGACCACTTAAGAGGAACGGCTGCGCGACCTGTTTCATACAAAACTTAATTTTGGATTTGAGGCCAAAATACTCACCTAAACCTACTGATTTTATTTAATTAAAAAAGTACAGTAAATCTCTAGTACGGATAATAAGTATTTACCCGTCTACTTTTAAAATAGAATGAAATGGATAATAATTCATTGTCTTAGATTAAATACATTCTTGAATATAATGGAAACAATCACTCTATCATTTGTATTAGGGTCTTGCAATATATCGTAAGGAATAAATACAGTTAGCTTCTTTTTTTTCAATTTAACATGTATGAAAACTTAGACCTAGCCGTATTTAGTTTTGATAATTTAACTGCATCTCCTTATATGGTCTATAAATAATATGTAATGATAGCCTGTCCAAAAAGAGAACATAAATGTTAAAAAAAAAAAAATTAAATTTCATAGAAAGTGTCATTGATGTAATATAAGAATAATATAAGAATAATACAATAATAATATAAGAATAGGAAGTAGTATTTGTACAGCGCCCTTGAGGTGGTTTTTCACAAAAACGGCGCTATAAAAATCATCCGATTATTATTATTATTATTAAATGAAAAATACATATATTTTTTTAAATATTAAAATAAGCATTATGGTGAACTTAAAATTAAATTAAAAACGACCAACTTACGTTGGAACAGAAATTTGCAGTACGAGTACATAATTTAAAATATCGACCCGAAAACAAGTTTTTTTTTAAATGTTTTGTTTTCATATTTTTATTTACGTAATCATACTTACATAACAAACATGATACTTTTTTAATAAAAATACAATAAACCCGCAAATAATTTTCTAAGTTGCCTCTAAAATTACGATTTTTTTCATGGCATATACTTCATAATTTAAAACAATAATAAATAAAAATACTTCTCACACGTACTAGATATTTACTAAACCTTTAAATAAAATATATCATTCAGTTTGGATGGGTATTTTCGCCTCAAATCCAAAATTAATTTATTAAGTTATTTATTTATTGTATAATATGGGCTTTTACATATCAAGTTAGTTATAATAAACAGGTGCAAAACATATCACAGTAGGTTCAAAGATAATAAATCGAACAAATACAGGAATAACATAGTATAAGTTAGTGGTGGGCGAAGCGGCTCGGTTTAGTGAGCCGAATCACTAAATCCGCTAGTGAGCCGAATCACTAAATCAGCTCTTTGTAGTGTACCGGTTCGTTGAACCGGCTCGATTGAACGAAGGTTCGCGTCCCCCCGCACCATGCCCTCTCCCTCGCTCCCTTGGCCCTCCTAAAGACGTCCTTAAGACGCTCTTACACAATACTTTTTTCGTCCAGTTGTCATGTAGATTGTCTTTACAGAGAGCTGATTTAGTGATCCGGCTCACTAAACCGAGCCGCTTCGCCCACCACTAGTGTAAATACCATTCTAAGTAATAAATTCAGAGGCGAAAAGTAAAAACATACCTCACATTCACTGTCACTTATACTCTAGACAGATATATTAATAATTATACAGGATGTATGCAATAATCGTTTGTTTGTATTTGTATTAATATAAGTTATGTATGAAACATGCAGCGCAGCCGTTCCTCTTAAAACTATTTTGAACTGCGATATTCGATTGTGATACTATTAAGTCACATTGCTCTAAAAGGTTAATTACTCGTACACAAAAAAAAACAATAATTTAAAGATTGAAAACTGAAGACAATTGTTTAACCTGATTGAACGTAATTTAACGTTAACCACAATAACAACAAAACGAGGTCGACAAAACGCGTCAAGCCGTGATCCGACAAGAGAACATTTATATTATTAAATTTCAGAAAATGGGAAAGATGACTATCTAAAAATATAGTTTTACGATTACCAGATGAAGGAACACGACGCAGTCGACACCGCCGGCAGGTAGGTGTATCTTGAACACGAACGGAACACGCCAATACAAGAGACAATGTAGTTGGAAATATTTATCAATAGTTTGCGATTAGTTATTAATTAATATTTTCAATTCTCCTATCGCCGCGAGATAGCTGTTACTTTCTGATAACTTACTAACTGAAGGAGGCCGACTGATGTTACAATATTCAACTCAATGTCAACAAATACGATAGGTACACGTGATTGGTTCATAAAACAATATTGTTTTAACTTGACTCTTACTATCTATCAGTAAATATGGTTATCTATACTTGGCTGCAGGGCCGCTTCTGTTGCACTTCTTGTCTATTTATGATTTAAATGTCTTGTCTATTTATGATTTAAATGTACAGATTATACCCATTATTAACTTGCCAACCGTCATCTTGCCCATCTCCTTTCCCTCTCCACTTCTTTCGGCCTCACACATACCCCGAATTGGAGATACCCATACAGAGATATCTATATATATATATATAAAAATCAATGTAAGTTTGTTTGTCCTCGATTTTCTCGAAAATTACTGGACCGGTTACGCTGAAAATAGCACAGTTTGTTCTCATTAGTGCCGAGAAGGTTTACAGAGTAGTTTGAATGAAATCCAATATGTAAAACTGTTGCTATAACGCTTTAAAATTAGTATGAAAAACATTGAACCCGCCATGTTTTATTTATCTTAGCTCATTGATGTAACACTCTGGTTAGCCACAGATTGCATATTCAAAAGAAGAAGGTTTTTTGGGTAGAATATTTTCAAAATGGAAAACACGGGTAGGTACCTACTTAAGAACTTTATGATTTAGATATATTTTTAAAAATAAACGTTTGGAATGAAATAAAATATTCAAATGAATGTTTATTTATTAATTGATAAACTAAAGTTCTTAAAAACTTAAGACAAGATTTTTGTGCATAGCGCAAAGGGTAACAATTATTTTTATAAACAATAATTATTAGCCTGAAACACTCATCCAAATTGAAAAAAACCTTTCCGAGCAAAGATAAATGTCGCCGACAGGACTCGAACCTGCACCCTTCTGATGTCCGGTCAGATGCTCTACCGTTGAGCTACGTCGGCTTATCGCAAACCCGCCAAGTTAATCAACATAACAAATATGCCTACCCCTACCCATAAGTGTAGTACAGTATGCAATGATTGTGTTATCTACTTGAAGAAATATTATTTAATTAGGTACAATTATTGATTTTCACATTTTATGAGCTGATTTAATGTCAGCATGACATTAAAACAAACAAAAAAAACTTATCTGTAATAAAATGATAGTGAAAACTTGAACGGAATTTTTTCACAGCCGACACAGATGGTTATTGGATATACTTTTATAGGGTTGTCATTGACTAGAAAAAGACACCGGGAGCTTTTTTACTAACAATCTGGAACAAGGTAAGTAAATGAATGAAAAGTAAACATCACCCCACAGACCAAATAATACATAGAGTTGCCCTTACCCCCCCCCCCCCCGGGAAAAACAACTAAAATAAAAAGGGACGGGGGACTCTACCCTTACATGGCAGGATTGTCGTAATATTATAATTCTATTAAAATATTTCGCCATCCTTTTCCTAAAATTTTAAAACTACGTATTTAAAAATACACCCTTTTTATGTTATTAACGCACAATAAAGATATTTTGTCGACATTATCGGTGATTAGTCGACCCTAGATCACTAGCAAGACCGCAAATAGTTGATGGTATTTAACAGTTGATATCGACTATATGGTTAGTTTATCGAGCCCGTACGGTCTCTAAATAAAGATGTCTATTTTATGTGAATACCACACAAGAGTCTCAACTGCCCGGAGCCATGACTATGGAATGCACAACTTGGGTATGTCGTGAAAATGAAGGAAGTGGGGAGTGGAAAGAGATGGGAAAAGGGAAGGCAGGGAAGTGTACCTGGCTATGCAGATCTAATCACTTAACACGGCAAATACATAAAAGGCTACGATATAAATTAACCTAAGTAAAACGCCTTTTTTATGTGAGTACCGCACAAGAGTCCCAACTGCTCCCAACCGTCTGGAGCAAGGGTTATGTTGTGAGGCCGAAGGTTGTGGGAAGGGGAAGGAGATGGGAAAGAGGAAGTTAGGAGAATACCTGGCTAATGCCTTTTGGATATTGGCCTTTCAGATGACAATCCATAAATACACTAAACGGCGCTCTGAACAAATATTAAAATTATTAATTCTATTTAAAGCAGTGCGGTGTTGCGATTCTGAATGGTGTTATTTTACCAGGGCGATACTCAGTGTATCCACCACTCTTGAAGGGTAAAAACCAACAATGTAATAAGTGGATATCGGCTTGTATGCACTAAAAATGTCTGAATATATTTATTTGACCGGTCGTGGCTGAGTTGGTAGCGCGTCATGACTTCAATTCCTCGGCTGGCTAAGTCCTCCACCACAACACAAGCAACATTTTCCGCTTAGTGTGATGGTAGTAGGAGATTCGTTGAAGATTCATTCAGCGGCAAACCACAGACATGAAAAACAAGCACCTCGTTGTACTCGTAGACCCTACTATTGAATTGCAAGGGTTCTCCTTCCTTCGGAAGACGTGGACCTCATTTAACCGCATCTGGTGCAGTCACAGCCGTTGTGCGTATATGATGCATAAATGAGGCCTAAAAGATTCCGTACTTTGTGAATGTGGACATATTTGAACAACAGAACACATCGTAGAAGAATGTCCCCTTCATCAGTTTCCCTATGGCACATCTGTGCTGAACCAAGTGACTCCCGATGCCGTCGACTGGCTGAATAACCTCAGCATCCCACAATGACCTCCACCGACTCTCCTCCACTATACGAAAAATAAGCAAGAGGTTTTTTTTTAATATTGTCGGGTTATTCGAAACCCGTGATTGTTCGTCTTCCATTTAAAAAAAATTAAAATACGCCCCACGGCTTTTACAAAACAATTCATCTTGATTGCTGACAAACCCGAGCGTTTATTGTTAATCCAATACACGTAGGTACTTGACCCGCCTCACTAGACGATGCCCGTTGTAAGATGGGTTAGGAATTAGGTGTATAATATAAACTACACCAAGTATACGATAAAAATGGTGACCGGATAGTTCAACACACGTATGAATCGGTACACTTTTTAAACATGATATAATATAGCTGGGAATTTTGTCGCAGACATCCAAGGCGAACTCTAAGAAGGATATTACCCTGATGTATACCTATTATAACATAATAAAATATTTTAAAGACACATTAAAATGTACCTGGTTACCCGTAGTTCGTGGAAATACACGACAAAAACTGCTATAAAATACATTTTCGCAAACAAGACGGAAATCACAGGGAAAAAACAAAACCAGAAATAACCGTCAGTTCAAATAAAAGCCGACACGAATGACTTTTTGTAATTAAAAAAAAATAGATTCAGTAAATAAACACAATGTAATCCTTCTTCCAGAGGGTAATAAACCGTACAGTCAGCAATAAAACAAATTTCACAGTCATAAATAAAAAACAATATTAGAAAGCAGGGGAACTCACTCCTGACATGAATGCTATATATATATACCATAGATTCAGTTTTAATTGTGCCAGTCTGACGATGCCCGTGATAGGGTGAAACCGGTCCGGTCGAAAATAAATAAGTGGAAAAAGTTACAAAGATTTATTAATTAAAAAAAAAAAATTATTTTGATATAAACTCATCAAAAGTACGAAAAAAAACTAACCCAAAAGGCTAACTTAATATATATACGAGGTGTGTTCAAAAGAAAAGGTGAATTTTGAATTTTTGCGGGCTGTGTACATTCGATTATCGATTTTTTTTGTTATGTTGGTACACATATGTTTATCATATGTTAGCATTATCAGCCATTTTGGATCAGTGGTTTATTTTTGACAACTGGAAAGGTTAGTCACGTTTTTAGGTGTTCTACGATTTTTTTTATTTAGGTTCGTTTTCTGAGGCATCATCAGTCCGATTGAAGTGAAATTTTAGATTTGCTTTATTTTCTATGTCATCAACAGCATTTCTTCAGAAAAAAATTGTTAATCCTATGGAGGAATTTCCTAGTTTTGGTCGGAACTTGATAGCCGTTTTCTGCAGCATCATCAGTCCGATAAAAGTAAAATTTTAGATTTGCTTTGTTTTCTATGTCCTTACCAGCATTTCTTCAAAAAATCAAAAAATCGATGTTTTTCGATTTTTTACTAAAATAATAAAAAGTAAAAAATCGAAGAACACCCAAAAACGTGACTAAGCTTTCCAGTTGTCACAAACAAACCACTGATCCAAAATGGCTGATAAAGCTAACATATGATAAACATATGTGTACCAACATAACAAAAAAAATCGATAATCGAATGTACACAGCCAGCGAAAAATAATGATAAAAGGGGGGTATCAAAACGAAACACAAAAAAGTGTAATCCGATGTTCTGTTAATAAATTAACGTATCAGTAAATTTCGACTCTGCGGTGTTGCCATAACATACCCTCCATCGAAGATAAATAAATAATATTATCCGTAATATTCAATTAAGACAAGTGGTATGTACCCATCGATAGTGATATACATGAGTGTCTTATCTCTAAAGAACTGCGACTTCATAATACAACTATTAAATGAAAGGTCAAGCGATTGACCATGCACTTTCACTAATTATATAATTAATAATAGTAACTCCACAGCTTGACAGAATATATGGCAACACCAAGGTCTTTGACAAGACAACCAACTACAGGTTGTCAATCGAATTAACTATTATCACCGAACACTATTTTTAATTTATAATTTTCAGGTTGTGATGTGACCCTACCCTCACCCTACTCAATAATTTTCCCTTTATTTTGAACGTTAGTTGTGCAAAATTTCACCAAGAAGCAAAAATCTGTTTTAAGGGTAGGAATGAGGGATGTGGGTGGTTTATCGAAATATCGTGTAGACAGTGATCTTTCTTTTCTTTCGAAAGTCAAGTGTGCAACATTTTATCAAGTTCGGAATACAATTGTAGATTTGCATACAAAACAAACACACATCGCCCGCCCGGGACATTCTTCTTTATATAATAGAAGATAGAAGAAGAATATGATAAATAGAAGAAGAAGAGAAGAAGATAGAGAGAAAAGAGAAGAAGAAGATCAATAGTTTCATTTTATTTAAAATGAATAAACCAATAAAACAGTGGAACAAGGGAAGTGTACTTCAGCGCTGTTTATCAGAAGTTCGAGCAAGGAAGCTAGTGTTCAACTTAGAAGATGATTACAAACGAACTGTTGAAATGACTGGTACAAATATTATTAATGTAATACCTACAAACATTTTTGAAGATTTATGACGATTTTGAAACAATTATAACCATGTACATTCTAATTTGAGATTATCCTTGACATTCGAGTTTGACAGTTTATTAATAAATAAAGAATAATGTCCAAAGGAAAAACATCATGATTGGGTTTTATTTTACTTTTTACTTTATTTATAATTTTGATCTGTGAATTTGATTTTGTTATTTATTTATCAAACATCTAATAGATGGTTTTTTCGATACACAAATTTCAGAAAAAACATATAAATCGCCTCTCCGCGTAATTATCTTCCTTGCAAAGTGTTAATTAATAATAAAAGTTTACATGTAAAATTGTCAAAGAATATGTAGAATCATCTCCTTTCGTAGAGTACTTCTGGTTGCATAATATAATTTTTTTTAAAAGAATAACAAATATTCCCTGATTACGGATAACCTGAAATATTTAAAAATCTCCTACTACCATCACAGTAAGCGGAATATGTTGCTTGTGTCGTGATAGAGGACTTCGGCAGCCGAGGAATTGAACTCACGACGCCTGGGTGAGACCCAGACGCGATGCCAACTCAGCCACAAGAAATCAATATTTAGATTAATCTACACCACGAATCGGTTTACATTAAGAAAACCAAAAAATATGATTTGGATAAATTCAACCCTTTCCTAGAAATTCCCTTGGTAAGAATTAAAACCAAATTGTTAATTACTTTTCATTATAAAATTATGAACGCGTGTAAGAAACAAGTTTTAAAATATACTACTTTATAGCTAAGATTATTTGTGAAAGATTCGCGTAATCATTTTATTAATTTCTTACAAAATTCTCCACAAAATAAATAAAAACTGCTTTTTGCGCTTACGTCAAACATTTCTGGACTTCTCTTGCCAAGCGAATTTCATTCTTACTACATATATTAGTGGTAACATAAGTCACAGCTTGCAGCGATATTTTTGGCTCGTATATTCCTCTTAGACCACTTCAATCTAATATATTGATCGAGCGGTTTCGGATATACCCGTCCTTCGTCAGAACAATATTAAAACTAACATAAGATAGAAAATAATAACAGACATTACATAAATATTTAAGTGTTGGAGTGGGAGGCGACCAAAGGGAAGGGGATAATTAGGGGTTTTTCAGGATGAATAGAGCGTTTCACTGGAAAAAATATATAGAATAAGAATATTATATAAATTTACTTGGTTATTTAATATAGTAGAATTAATATTTAGGAATTTTATAATTACAAGTGCTTCTAAGCCTTTATTATTACAGTGAAGGAGATAATACTGTAGATACAGTATTGCACGCAGAGAACACAATATTGGAAACACTGCGCATTGTATGTTATTTGAGGTGCTATTTATTCTAATTATTAATCTCCTTTTTTGTTCGTTTGGAAAGGAAAACAAATTTTATAATAGGCAGTAAACTATTTGATTTGAATTTATCTTTCTAAATGTATTCGTCGCACAATAAGGAACCAAGCCATCAGTAATAAAGTTTAGCTGAAAGGTATTGGTTGTATATGTTATTTAATTAATTGTAAAGCGCCCTTGAGGTGATTTTCCCACGAAAACGGCGCTATAGAAGTGATACAATTATTATTATTATTATTATATTGAGGTGAAAATATTTAAATATGTAATATTAATTCAAAAAGATAAAGTGCAATTAGGTTGTCTAAGCAATACAAGAAAGGTACTCTAAAGTATATTTAATTTCAGGATATGAAAGCATAAAAGGGTAAGTTTTTAGCTTGGACCTAAATTCTGTTGGGCATGTTATGTATCTTAGTTCCGAGGGAGTTTATTCCAAGCCTAGGCCCTGATACTCCGAAAGCTAACTAACTAACTAACCATCACGCCGTTTCCCCGCAGGGGTAGGCAGAGAGGACGGACCGCCAAACAACTCGATCTTGGCATACACTTCTTGCTTCATTCACTTTCATACAACGTCTCATACATTCTCTTCTGTTATTCCGATTTCTGACATGGCCCGACTCAAGTATTTGATTCACTTGATCGTGCCACGTCTTCCTTGACGTCCCCGGCTTCTTCTTCCATTCACATTCGCGTCATATAATCTCCTTACACTCCTTTCTTCATTCATTCGCTCTACATGCCCAAACCATCTAAGCGTCCCTTTCTTAATCTTGCTCACTACGCTTACATCAGGCTTGCATTCTTTACATTCTTGCATGCCTACTCCGAAAGCGCAATCTCCAAACTTAGTATTTGGTTTGCACTTAGATTTTGTCAGTCTCCCAATAGCCAATGTCGTTTGCTGTTCTAAGAGTTTACTACCTTAGACCAGTATTTTCCGAAACACATAGTTCGAAGATGTCCGGTGAGGCCATTTCATTGATGGATACACAATACAGCACAATTTGTATTGGATTCTTTCAAGGCACTTGAGCCAGTGAAGATTACGATGGTGTTCTGAAATGTGCGAATGGTAGTATTCCCTCGTCTCGGGAATACACTCACGAAAGCATAAAAACCCCACATAAATGTATACACAATGCGATCGCGAGCGTGTCGATTGTCGATACAGCCACGCAGTTTTGTGTTCGATTCGGGAAATCCCATAATAAACTTCGATAGTATTTTGCGACTGCATGACAGTCGTGTACCGCCCATTTTGCCAAAAATTCCAGATTAGAGTCATTTGACTGCACGTACGAATGTGCAAATGAGCAATAATCAATTATGTATATATTTATATTGCTTCGATAAAAACAACGAAGGTTCATTTATCACAACATTGCGTCACCATTAACAATAACGTAAATTATTAAAAATGGCTCCAACCGTGTTTAGTGACCAGATCTGAATAGCTAGGTACGTCCCAACCTTCATAATCCTCATCTCCCTTCCACCCTTCGACACCCCTCTGCCTCACAACAGGGAATGCATCATAACAACATTCATTTACACACCATACATACACAATAGGGCAAGCAATCCATTAGCTACGAGGGGGGCAATATATAATTGCCTTTCAGACGGAATTCAAAAAGAAAAATATTTTCTATATTTAAAAATTGTTGTTGCTGAAATTAACTGAACAAAATAATTAAATCGTATAAAATTGTTATGTATATAGTTAGGTAATCATTCTAGTTAAGTAAGTGAAAATGTATTTTATTTTTTCTGGAATAAAAAAAATTGCCATAGTACCACTGGTTCCAGGCAGTTGGGATTCTTGAGCGGTATTCAGTATTGTAATTGAAAGAGTAATTGAAGGTCGGTCATTTAAAGAAAAACAATCTTAGGAGACAGACTATTTAGTATCCCCCTGGTTAGAGATCACCATTCACAATCGAAATGTTGATTTAAATGACTTTAGCCTATTTAGTGGCTAGATCTAAATAACCAGTCAACCTTTCCCTTCTTCATCTCCACTCCCGCCCCTAATTCCGTCAGTCTCACAACATTCCCCGATCTAGGGATGCCATAGTCACACTGGCTCCGAGCAGTTGAAACTCCTGTACGGCATTCACACCAAAAGTAAATAAAAGAAAATATGAATTTGACCATTATAATGCCAAGTGAATCGACCTAGAATTTAGTCAGTTAGGTGATAATTGATAATAAATGTCGATCAATCTAAAATCGTTAATAAAAACGGAAGGGAAATGTCACCAATGCATTGACCGCCATTGTAGCCGTGAGCCGTGACCTTTTTCGATGTGTCATTGTCAAGAAAAAGACTCCCGGTGCTGCACTAATTTCGTCGGAACAATGCTTTAGTACAAAAATAAAATCGCATAAGAAAGTCCTACCCAACTTTGGAACACGCTCAAAAATAAAAATTATAAGATAGTACCTACCCAGAACACTTTAAAAATAAATTCAAATAGGAAAGTACCTGGTCAATTTTAAACACTTAAAATCGAGAAGAGTGTACCTACCTACCCAGATTTAGAACACACTCGAAAGAAAATTATATAGGATAGTAGATACCTACCCAGAACAATTTAAAAATAAATTTGAATAAGAAAGTACCTAGCCAATTTTAAACGCTTTTTAGCGTCCATTCTTCACGATTTTTCGTGAAGAATGGACCTACCTACCCAGCTTTGGAACATTTTAAAAATAAAATCGTATAAATAGGTACCCACCCAGATGTAGAACAATTTAAAAATGAAAGCCCATAAGTACCTATCCAAGTTTACAATACTTTGAAAATAAAATCGTATAAGAAAGTACATACCCAAATTATCCATTACACCACAATAATATAGTCATTTGAACCGGCGGCACCGACTTCCTAGACGAGGCGAGGGAGGGAACTAAGGAACTGGCTAGATAAAAAAATAGATTATGCTACTAAAATAGGCGTGTAATAATATACATATATATTTACGTAATATGTAACGAGTGTCGGCGAAGAAATTGATTCCGTATCAATTGGACCGTTCAGGAGCGAAGCCCTACAGACTACAGTACATAGCCGGCTACAATATCACATGGTAACCAGTTACGAACAGTGCAGGGGACAGTGGCGTGTGTACTAAAATATCGCATAAATTAAGAAAAAAAATCTATTTTATTGTTTTATTGGAGTAACTTACTGAAGTTTATAAAACCTCATTGAAATAATTAACAAATATCAAATAATAATAATAATTGGATAACGTAATTTTATCGATATAATACCTCAAATTTACGAGCTACCAATATTATCCTCAATTAATTCCCATATTATTGGCTACTAACGGTGCTAACTGGTTTCATTAGTTCGGTGGTAGAACGTTGTCCTGGTAAGACAGAGGTCCGGGGTTCGATTCCCAGATGCGACTAATGTTTTTTTTTCTGTGTCTTTTTCGGTTTCATGTTTAATTTGAAAATTATTAATATTATCTTCTTCAATAATAAGAAATTTTTTCATATCACAAACATCTTATACTTGATATTTAGTTTAAGGCGATCCACCGGCTAAAATTTCGACGAAATCACGCGCTCCTTATGCAGGTGGCGAGAAGGTTGAAAGTCCCGCTTAACATCGGCCGCATGTTTCGATTTACGCAAAAAAACCATCACCAAAATGCGTGTTTTATTCTATTTTGTAAAGCTCAGACAAGACTGTGTATTTTTAGTTTTTGGTGCAGTTACTGTACTGTGTTTTGCACCTGTGTGACTATTATAAGTAACTAAATATGTAAAAGCCCATATAGGGCGTATATAATATAATAAATAAAATTAATAATAATAATATAGTTAAAAAAAAAAAAAATATATATATATATATATATATATATCGGAAAAGAGATTCGTAAATAGGAGAGTTTGCGCTTTAAACATTTTTTTAATGTCTGATAATTTTTTTTTCTGGGCTTATGAAAAGAAACACCTTAAAAATGACCGGTCATACGAAAGGCCAAGGTGTGTTCTACCTGCAGCATTTAATTAAATCATCTACGATATTTCTAGGCCATCAAATTCTCAAACCGAAAACACATGATTTTGCATTACTTCCCATTGTATCGCCTTAAAAGCTACCTACGATTATGTAGACATTAGGTGTGTGGCCCACATTATTATAGCTATTTTGTTATTCATCATCGTAAGATTCCTAAATTAGGTCATTGGGTGAGAATGCTCTCGTAGTCTCCAAATTGTATTACTGTAATAGTTTGTGTGCTGATCTGCCTAATGTACATTTGAACAGACTCTTTCAGTCCACATAGAGATTGAAAATTCGAAACCGTTTAGAAAATCCGAATTTTCAAATATCGTGAACTCAAAATCCAGAAATTCATTTCAAATCCGGATTATTTATTAAGTAAAATATCTTCAAATATTTCTTATTTCGGTGATTAAACTAATAATTAAAAAACAGTTTTTCTTTTCTGATACATTGGAACAAATTAATGGGGTACTCCATTGAAGTATCGGATGCTTATATTCTGGCTATCTTGTTGACATTTTAAGCACAGCCAACCGTTTTTCATTTTTTTATTATTTGGGCAATATTTAAATTCGCCGCTCTTTTGAAATTTTAAAAAATCGCGGGAGATTCTAATCCGCCAATCTTCTTAAAATATGGAAAAAAATTATCGCGATATTCAAATTCGGCTATCTTGTTGACAATCTAAGCACAGCCAGCCGGTTTTTTTGTTTTTATTCGGGCAAAATTTGATTTGGCGCTCTTTTGAAATTTAAAACAACTGATGGAGATTCAAATCGGGCAATCGTCTAATATTAAATGCTACTGATGTCTATTAGCCTGGTGGACGCGTGATGATCACAGGAGTGATTTGACAGTTGGTATAAGTGGCACAGCATATTAGACGATCTGATGTGTGGAATTGGAGATTGCAATCTTGATTTGTGGCTTTTTCGCAAACAAAGTCCGTGGGAAAAACCGGATTTTTTAATACGAAATCCGAATTTTTTTGATATGTAATCCAAATTATCCGGATTTGAACATTTTAGTAAAATAAGTTAATATGCATGCAATACTTCAATGGGACACCATCTTACTTACATGTTCTAATATACCCAACACATCCAACAAGCAACCACAAACACAACATTTGGACAAAAAAGCTTCTTACACTATGGTACTAAACTCTACAACGAAATCCCACTCTCCTTCAAAAATCAGAACAACAATAATAAATCTTAAAATCAAATTTTTATTTGATTAATTTGTGCTGATTCACAATTAATTAATATAAAAATAATATATAGTATATTTGCGCACGTTCCAGAGTGGAAGATACTTTCAGTATCGCCCTGGTGAAAGACCACCGTTCAGAAATGAAACGTTGCTTGAAGTGGCTTTAGCCGTGTTTGGTGACCAGATCTGAATAGCCAGGTATTTCCCCACCTTCCTCTTACCCTTCTCCTTCCCCTCCCCAATACCTTCAGCCTCACAACATTCCCCGATTGGGGATGCTATAGTCTCACTGGCCCCAGATGGTTAGGAGCAGTTGAGACTCTTGTGCGGTATTAATGTAAAAAAAAACGCTGGATACGTTACATAGGGAGATCTGAAATAGAAAATATATTATATATTAACACCAAATGCAGACTAACACCGAAACCACTCAACTGCACATAAAATACCTCACCTTACAATTTTTTTTTCGCGGGTTGTCCATCTTTGTGTTAAAGTGTATTGGGTACGTCCTGAGAGACCCTGTCTCCTTGCTTTTTTTTACGGTAACTCCACAGAGGAGACCCTGAAGGAAATAATTTCCCTCGAGGCCTATATCATCTTTGGGGATGCTGTGTGGAGGTTGCTTGCATAAAAAAGGTCAACATTTAATATAAAATAATATTGTATTAATGTGGACGCCGTTGCACTGGTCCCCGATATGTAGATACCTACATATTTACGTATACTGAAGTGTTCACATTGAACTGACGTTGACAAATAATAATATACCGTCCAGGCGACATCGAGACACCCAGCCTAAAACCCCCATTCTCATAAAATTCAATAGAGAATCTAATTCCACCGATGTTTGAACGTGTATTTTTCCATCAACGCAACGGCAATTTATTTTATGTGATAATCTACTCCCGTGTAACGCTGTTATCGCCGTGGTAATTTTTGTTTTTGTTTTATTGTACGACAGATTATTCATCAATTTACAGTACAAGATTTCTTATTTTGACATTCTTAACATTTGAGATGTAGGTATACAACAATGTTTTAAGGTTATAAAAAGTATATATACTATTTTAAAAATTCATTAGCACCATTCCTCCTGTCATGCTAGAATATCTGTTCTGCAGTGTGGTTTCTTGAACAAGTAGTGGTGACGACTACGGCTGAAGTTTTCAGGCACGTATCTATAACTCTTTCTCATCAACGACGCGTGTAACGGAAAGATCATCGAATACAACGGAGCTCAATGAGATGTAGGTATACAACAATGTTTTAAGGTTATAAAAAATATATCTACTATTTTAAAAATTCAATAGCACCATTTCTCCTGTCATGCTAGAATATCTGTTCTGCAGTGTGGTTTCTTGAACAAGTAGTGGTGACGACTACGGCTGAAGGTTTCAGGCACGTATCTATAACTCTTTCTCATCAACGACGTGTGTAGCGGAAAGATCATCGAATACAACGGAGCTCAATGAGATGTAGGTATACAACAATGTTTTAAGGTTATAAAAAGTATATATACTATTTTAAAAATTCATTAGCACCATTCCTCCTGTCATGCTAGAATATCTGTTCTGCAGTGTGGTTTCTTGAACAAGTAGTGGTGACGACTACGGCTGAAGTTTTCAGGCACGTATCTATAACTCTTTCTCATCAACGACGCGTGTAACGGAAAGATCATCGAATACAACGGAGCACAATGAGATGTAGGTATACAACAATGTTTTAAGGTTATAAAAAGTATATCTACTATTTTAAAAATTCATTAGCACCATTCCTCCTGTCATGCTAGAATATCTGTTCTGCAGTGTGGTTTCTTGAACAAGCAGTGGTGACGACTACGGCTGAAGTTTTCAGGCACGTATCTATAACTCTTTCTCATCAACGACGCGTGTAACGGAAAGATCATCGAATACAACGGAGCTCAATGAGTTGTAGGTATACAACAATGTTTTAAGGTTATAAAAAATATATCTACTATTTTAAAAATTCAATAGCACCATTCCTCCTGTCATGCTAGAATATCTGTTCTGCAGTGTGGTTTCTTGAACAAGCAGTGGTGACGACTACGGCTGAAGTTTTCAGGCACGTATCTATAACTCTTTCTCATCAACGACGCGTGTAACGGAAAGATCATCGAATACAACGGAGCTCAATGAGATGTAGGTATACAACAATGTTTTAAGGTTATAAAAAATATATCTACTATTTTAAAAATTCAATAGCACCATTCCTCCTGTCATGCTAGAATATCTGTTCTGCAGTGTGGTTTCTTGAACAAGTAGTGGTGACGACTACGGCTGAAGTTTTCAGGCACGTATCTATAACTCTTTCTCACCAACGACGCGTGTAACGGAAAGATCATCGAATACAACGGAGCTCTCAGCAACAGAACTGTAGATTGGCTGTCCAAAGTTAAAACACCGAATATATCAAAGATTACATTAAATTATCGGGGAAGCAAAATTATGTTTTGAATCAGCCGCCCAAAATTTCAATACATGTTAGGCACCTATATTCTTTAACATATGGGAATTATTAAAATCAAGAGCATTCGGGGCACTTGTGATAGCCAACCTCCGATAAGAGGGGGCACCAGAAGAAGAAGAAGAAAAGCATTTAGTGGCATATTTAATTAAACTTAGTATTTTGATTTGTAATCGACATTTTGAACCTTACCCACACTAAAGGTGACATCGGCTATGTGAAGAATATTAAGATAAATAAAAAGTGGAAATATCGCTAAATATTATCTTCAAGGGTCAATACTCTACACCAGCGGTTCCCGAAGTGGGCTCCGCGGAAATCTTTGTTACGCGGAGGGGTCGCCAATTCTTTTCCGGTTTCCGGTTCTTTTTAAAGACAAGGCAATGTCCTTACCCTCGGGGTTAAAAACATTTTGCTTAACTGCGATTCTGATTACATGTCAATGACAATACATTTTTAAAGGAGTTTGTCGTTTAATTATCACAGTATTATTAAATATTATAATTGTATCACACATACTTAACACGTTTAGTTTATTATCACGTACTTTATAAGTGATGTTTAATATAATTTTTAGAATTTAAATCAATTTTATCTGACAATTCGGGCTTTTGTCTATGTACTTTACAAACATCACAATTTCGTTAAGAGGAACGGCTGCGCTGCCTGTTTCATACATAACTTAATTTTGGTTTTGAGGGCAAAATACCCATTCACACTGAATGGTATACATATTTTTTAAATTAAGGGTTTAGTAAATATCTAGTACGGATGAGAAGTATTTTATTTATTTTTGTTTTAAATTTAAAAAAAAAAACAATTTTCATAATCTTAGAGGCAATTTAGAAAATTAATTGCGGGTTTATTATATTTAAAAATAAATAAATAATATTTATTATGTAAATAAAAATACAAAAAAAAAACATTTAAAAAAGGGTATTTTCGGGTCGATATTTTAAATTATGTACGGCAAATTTGTGTTCCAACGTAAATTGGTCGTTTTTAATTTAATTGAGTCCACCATAATGCATGTTTTAATAAATTTTTTTTAAATTTTATATTTTCATAGTAAACGGGGTAAAACTTTTTTAAATCACCGCAGGCCCCAAATAATTTTTAAATGTGCCTCTAAATTCGCGAAAAATCAATTCCTTTAATGGCCTATATTTCATAATTTAAAACAAAAATAAATAAATAATTTCTAATCCGTACTAGATACTTACTATACTTTTTGATGAACAAAAAAAATCATCAGGTTTAAGTGAGTATTTTGGCCTCAAATCCAAAATTAAGTTTTGTATGAAACAGGCTGCGCAGACGCTCCTCTTAATTCGTTTAAATTAATAGCATTATTATGCGACAAATGACTCACTAATAATGTTTAAAATCAATACATACGATAATATTGAGTTTTTATTTTGTTAAAACTACGCACATATCGATATTTAACAAAAAAAATCATTCGCTGAATGGCAGTGTCATCCTAGAGAACCGGAGCCGCAGTTAAGCAAAAAGTCTTTAAGCCTAAGGATAACGACAGTGCTATTATAAGTGGGTGATTTGTACAGCGCCATTTTTGTGAAAAATCACCTCAAGGGCGCTGTATCCTTAAAATGAACCGGAATCAGGCCCCATGCTTCCACTACGGTTTCGCAAATATACGAATTCGGCTGTCAGACATACACCTAATTTTTAGAACAATATAAAAATTTAAAAAAATCAAAAAGTTTACAATAAATGGGGAGAAAAGACCAAAACTTTAAAGTTTTAAGCCGAAAAAGTTCGTGAACCCCTGATCATCTATACACATACTTGTCTCATTTATTATTCTGTTCAACAAAAAATATTTACATTAAAAAAATGTTGTGATAAAACGAAAAAGATCGAAATTCATTCAAACTAGTGTCCACGGGAATCAATGTCGGGGTAAAAGTGAAACCCAGACGCGACGCCAACTCGGCCACTGACCGGTCAAATATACAGTATTTTTATAAGTTTCTTGAGGGACTTGACCTTTAAACTTATTCCATTTCATATTCCGTATGGACATCCGCCAACAAATAATTCAGCTCAATATTTAATAGAACTGCTAAAAGTATTTTTTTTCAATGAAATATTAGAATTAGCGCCATCTATGAGCGCGTCTCGTTTAAGCATAAATGGACAAAACAATCTAAAATATAACTCTGCCATCTCATAGATATACTTTCCTATCGATATGTCTGTAATTGCTAAAATACCTAATTTAGTCGACTAAATTAGGTAAATATTGATGTTTAATATGAAACATTTCGCGAATATAAATTTAACTAGAAATTAGACATAAAAATATCGATAGAAAAAATATATTTATATATATATTAGGGTGTACTTATCCATCCATACTTATCCATTGATAGCAGCTATTCGATTGGATCATATATTGCGCGATACTTTTACGTGAATTTGACCTGTAGTAGCATTTTCTGAAAAGACCACGAAATTCTGGAGTAATTACGCACTCCTTGCGCTGATGGCCATAAAGTTGAAATTGCCCAATCAGAAAGATCGCCTGTCTCGAACGACGCACACTCCAAAATAATACTCTATTTTATTTTGTAATTTCAGATTAATTTTAAGAACTAAATTTTCCACAAAAAATACAACGAAAGCAATTATAAAAACTGTCCATAAGTGTGGTGAACGCATGTCCGAATGTATGAAAGGGACATAGCATGACTCAGCAGATCATAACAGAGTGGTTGTCTCGTCCTTCTTCGTTTCTTGAATCACCTTGTAACATTGCGATCATTAATAATACTTTAGCTACCGACGATACATCGACCTGTCGTTCCACCTCACGAATCCCATTCGAGACATTCGAGCCTAGGAAATATCACACTAGGAAATACGACGTTTCGAAGCATTTTTACTAGCCTGATCACATTTATTTGTTTCTAGTCTTTAAAATATATTATATTTAAAAAAAAAAACTCGCAGCGTTTTATTAAAGAATCTAGTCATTCTAGTCAGTGACTTTTGAGTGAGCTAGAGTGCTAAGATTGAAAAATACGACGTTATTAATGTTGAAGCCGAAAATCTTTTTTTTTTCTGTGAAGATTTTTCAGTTATGTGGGGCACTACACCACCTACCACCTAAATCTCCATACAAAAACTTGATTTACAAAAATAAAAAAAACATTTTCAGCTAAAACAACATCAATAAAGTTGATTTTTTCAATCTTACCACTCTAGCTCACAGCAGCCACATATTCTGGGCATTTTTAATAAAGGACGATTAAAAAATTATTGTTTTTGAAGATCATGAAAATGGATCATATTATATCCAACTTTGCAAAATGAAACAGCTCGAATGAGTCCTAACCTTTTTGGCAAAGATTTCTGGCGTTTCTCCACAACCCATCTATTTGATAATTATATATGTATTCTATATTCTCCTCTTATGAACGTATACTGTATAACAACTGCTAATCTACTCGAATATGCATACGCGTACGATTCTTGAAATACTTGTTCCAATAAATTTAACAAACTTATCATTATTTTGTTCTTCTTCGAATGGTGGACGTCATAGTGGGATGGTGAGGTTATTCAATTCAGCCAATCGATTAGTATTATTGTTAATATCATTACCATAAAGCAGAACACATTATTTGCATGTTTTAAAAATTTGTTTAGAGATTTTCGTCTGAAATTTCAAGGTCAACGCGCACATAGAACGTAATCCGATTCTTTTGACTTCAGTGTTCAACGCGACTGATATATAGCAACGTATCACAAGCCGTAGACCTTTAAAATATCAATTTAACTCTCCAGAAAGCACATTCAATCATTATTATTGTAAATTAAGGGGTAATACCACTATAGAATGTCGGAGAAATGATGTTTTTTCTTTGCTTTAATGAAGCCTTAAGAGTCTTAGAAATAAGGAACAATACGTTTTACAGGGGGAAAAGGTTTTATGATTATACGAAACGTGATGTGCGCTTACAAGATGGCTTTATTTAAAATATTTGATAAAAAACACTTTTAGCACATAATATTGAGATGAATTGTTTGTTGGAGGGTGTACACACGGAATATGAGGTGGAATAAATTGTTATTATAAGTTATAAAAATACTGTATATGTTAGTTTTACAATAATATACTCGTATACAAAAATCTTCATTTGCTCCGCACACGATCGCCTTTTAGATTCCGAAGGATTGCACGCTCGGCACGGTTACCAGTCGAAGCGCCACGAGAATGACAATGTACGAACTATATCTTAGGACAGAAAGCCCCATATACCCTGAATTCATTACGGACTCGCTCTCGGGCAGTATTTCCTATACGGACGGGTGGGTTTTTAACACCGAATTTGAATGGAGCGCAGTTTAAAATGTGGTAAAAATATAATACACGTTTGTTTTTTCTTTAAAAAAATCGTGGGAGTTCCCTGCACAAACGCACGTTAAAGAAAACCGCCACTGGACCAGAGTTATGTAAAATAAAATCAAAAGATTATCACTGCATTCGCAGCTCGCACACTGTGGGTACTGTTTCTGTTCCACATAGCAACTGGGGCGAAAATATTGACGCGTCGATTGAAGTTCCGTCAATGGCACGTCAATCGCACTTCAATACATATTGTCAATGACGTAGGTATATTGATATATTGGTATATTGATAGAGACCTGAAAAATTCAAGTTACTTTTTGTAAAATTCGCGTTATCTTTGGGAAAGTTGGGTTATTTTTCAGCAAAAACGGTGCGTATTTCGCAAAAAAAATGTTATGTTATGTTCCCTTTTCGGTATTTAGTAATAAAAGCTATGGATTGACAGTACGACGCACTTTCGGCATGAAGTTAACTGCGTTCCATTTTATGGCTATTCGAGTCTGTCAAAAAAATAGGAAAAGAATTTTTTACAATATTGCTTTCGTATTTAATTTTTTTATGTGACGTCTCAAGAGCATATACAGGGGAACTGTATCGCTACCCGGTTGGGCAACGTTGTGAGGCGGGTTAAGGAGGGGGCTGTAGGAAGGGATTTGTTAATGCGGGCTTTGAAGAGGCCCAGATTAAATGAAGGAGGAAAGACAGATGCCGGTAGCTCGTTCCACATACGAACCAATTTACACAAAAACGAGTCGGCGAAACGACCCGTTCTCATGAACCCGACATCAACTGTGAACGGATGTAACGCTCGTGTCCGTCGAGTTTCACGCACGTGCACCAGCACGGAGGGGATCAACGCTGCTAGCTCCTTCGAGCAGGCTCCATTGAAATATCTGTAGAACAGACTCCACATACCTACATTGCGTCTGAGCATCAGAGATGGCAGTCGGTCTGTTAACAACGGATTGTCAATCGGATGAACCGCCCTCCTTTGCACAGAATCAAGCAGGCTTAACAAGTATTCGGGAGCTCCAACCCAGAGGTGACTTCCAAATTCAATAGTTGGATGTACTTGAGATTTGTATAGGATTAGCAGTTGATCAGTATTGAAGAATTTGCTAGCCCTATACAAAACGCCCAGTTTCTTGGAAGCCAGATTTACTCGGGCTTCTATAGAGATATTTATACCAGAATATCTGATAAAAATCGCGGTTATTGTCTGAAAAATGCGAATTTCGCGTTATTCGCGTGAACATGACGAAATTCGCGTACAAATGACGAATTTCTAGTAAAAATTCACGTAATCGCCAAGATATTGATTTTCTCGGGGCGCCGTAGTCACGTTTCGCAAGGACGTCACTAACCTATACTTCAATTAATACACACAATCCTAAGATCGCAATGTTTGAGTTAACTACAATTGCGCAACCTGTATCTGAGGTCAAAAGAGCACCGGGTGCTGAAAATCTAGACTGCGAAAAATTACCAATGAAAATCCGGACTCAAGTTTGGCTATTTTCCCCACCAGACCTGCCCCAACGTTAAAATAGTGAGATAGGTCACTTTTATCCGACATTTCGGGCTTTTGGCATAGGTACTTTACAAAAATCGCAAATTTCGTTAATTCGGTTAATTTAATGGCATTATTATACGACAAATGACTCGCTAATAATGTTTAAAGTCAATATTTACGATAATATTGAATTTTTGTTTTGTTAAAACTACGCAAATATCGATATTTTTAAAGAGTGTCGCCGGAACCTCCGAGATACTTGGGTGGTTTTGGTGTCGTTCGCTGAATGACAGCTGTCATCCGAGAGAACCGGAACCGCAATTAAGCAAGTCTAAGCCTAAGCAAAATTCCTTATCCTTTTCCTTAGGCTTAAAAACTTCTTGCGTAACTGTAAGAAGTATTTAAGAGTACGTTACCAATGTAACACGCAATGTTAATTGTAATTTAACAATGTAACAAGCAATGTTAATGTTAATTATAAGTTTACAATGTAATAAGTAAAAACAATACACATTGCGCAACGGCAGGCGGTGGCATAGATATATATATACCACGGCGGCAATTGTCACTTTTAGAAGTAGTGACAGAATAAAAAGGTCATTACTATCTAGTGAGGTAGGTACCTTTTTACAAAACGTAATTCTTCGAAAAGGCGTATTTATACTATTTAAAATATATATATATATATATATATATTCAAATGCATTATAATATAATGTAATTGTTTTTAAAAGCTTTAGTTCAAAACCTTGCCACGTGAAGATATTTCAATAATTTGTGTTTTTAAATAATCTGTTTTTACTATGTCTCTCCGGAATTAAGTCTTTAATCCTAAGCACGCCTAAAGAAAGGGATAAGGAATTTTCCTTCAAAAAGAACCAGAATAATAGGCCTCCGTCAGGACCGGCAATAGATGTTTCGGCAGGTGTTGTAAATTCACGGAATATGATGAATAAATATTTAAATTGTACGTGGTAGATTTATGTACACAGATAATAACCGCTTAGTTTAAGATCAATCAATCACATCTTTTATTTATATTCAATCTATTAACCGCACCCAATCTGATGGTAATCAGTAAATAATAGTTAATAATGAAACATCTACCTATTTTAATCAAAAGTATAAATTGTATAGGCCGTAAAAAATATTTAGAATGATTAATTTTGATAACGTAACATTGATTGTAAATCTCAAAGAATTATCAGTTTATTGTGAAAACAAATTAAAATAATAACTGTGATGTTCTCTTTTATCTGCACGCAGCTTTTGCGCAACCTTTTACGAGACTTGATTAATTCCACAAGACAAAAATATTGTTTTTTTATTGATTATCGCGTAATTTTATTATATTGGTTGTTGTTGTTACCCTTGAAAAATCGCGGGATACACATTGCACATAGCTTGGCTGTCAAAATAGTTTGTGTCCACAGAATCGAAAAAATATTACACAATTCAAATATAGAAAAAAAATAATTGTCTTTTAAAATATATTAGTATGGGTAGGTACTTTAATCGCTTGCATTTATTTGATAAAAAAATGTTTTTTAACATCAGTTCATCGATTGCAATTTTGATAATGTCATACTTTAAATTATAATTTTGAATGCAGTTAAGCCATCAAGAAACTGCACAAATAACTCACCATTTGGCATGACAGCGGATGATCACCTTTTCAAATAGCACAGATGGAATTATACAACACTTGGGATCCATCTACGAACTAAAATATCGATATAATTGTCACAAAACTCACAATTAATATAACTATAAATAAAATGACACATTATTTCTTTACGTCAATGCAGTTTGTGCGAGAAGTTGATGCGCTGCCGCGACGTAGTATTATCTGACCGCTACTGAATTAATTCAATTAAAAGAAATGACTGCCATATATTATTAATTGCTTAACCGCTAAAGCGTCAAAGCAGCGTGCTTCGCAAAGATAAATAAATGACCCAGCAACCGGCTCGCGACAATTATCCCCATATTTTGACGTAACCAGACTAATAATCAACCATACCTACACTAGTACGCTACGACCGCAAACAGCTGTTGGGCTTCGACCGCTCAGAATAACAAGGTTTCATTTGACAAAACAATATCATACGATAACGGGCTCTAGAGATAATTACATTAGAGTTTATTATCGCATAACATTGCTGTGCCAGATGAAATCTTTTTATTCTAAGGAGCTTACGAAGGTGCCCTACGAATATTTCCCCCGCCAGTGGCGCTATCTGTAGAGTTGACTACGAGGTAAGGAAGGAAATCTAAAAAAAAGTAGTTGTATTTAGGTCATTATTTTTTATACGTTTTGGGTATTTTCTAAATTCTAATTTGACGGCAGTATTTAAATTAAAATGTAGGTGCGCAAGTCATATCTAGCCATCAATTTTCAATATCCGATAATTTTGTTGATTTCTTGTATGAATTTTCGATTGGCTTTTTTTAAAGTGAATTCCGCACAAGAATCCCAACTGCCCGAGGCCAGTGGGATTATGGCATCCCCAATCGAGATATATGTGGAAGTACCTAACTATTTGGATCTGGGCACCAAACACGGCTAAAGCCATTTCGAGCAACATTTATATTTAGAATGTTCCACTTTCACTGCTGCAATACTAAAAGTGGTACATGCTGCAAATAAACTTTATATTATTTCTACGAGATTCAAACCAACAACCTCTGGATTGGCTACGAAGGTTGTTTTATATTCAGTGCTATTTAGCAAAATTGGCTTCTCTTTTTTTTACATTAACTCTACACAGGAGTCATCTTTGAGGATGCTGTGTAGAGGGTCTTTTTGAGGAGAGGATGGTGTGATCATGGGTCTTGAAGAGACCCATGTCGTAGGAGGGAGGAAACACGCAGGCTGGCAAATCATCCCACAGTCGTTGAAAGTTAGAAACGTCCTGTTCTAATGTGATAAATATCAACTGTTTACAAATGTTGGACACGCATTTGGTGTGTTTCGTCAAATTTAATGTTTCAAAGACCCAATCATGTCTGATAACGTCTAAAAGGGATCGAAATGACATTCTAGTCTCCTCCAACGGAAGCAATCTTCCCAACAAGACCTCCATTGATATGATTGGTGTAACCTCAAGTGACCAGTTCAGGAATGGGAGCTCCTTCGAAGCCGGTGTAAAGTTAGCCTCTCAGAAACTGGACGTACTGTACAAGGCCCGCAGATACTTTAATAGTACACAACTGCTGATCCCGTACAAATCGTAAGTGCACCCCACTGTGGAATTTGGCAAACCACCTCGGGTCTGGAACCCACTTGAAAAAACCCTTGACTCGATTCGATTGATAGATTCCCCTGCCTTAATAGATGGGTTGCAATCTTTAGAACACAGACATCAGGTGGGAATGTGTTCCTTGTTCGAGGAACTAGCGTCACTAATCCTTCAGCACTGGTACATAGTCGGGAAACACGCCAAACATTTGTACACGGTTGACATTTGTCACTTGAGAATGGGTCACTTCGACAACTCATTCTTGTCTTGAACACCTCGCTGTGGAATGATTTGCCGGCCTCTGCGTTTCCTTCTTCCTACAACTATAAAATAAGGAAAGATATATTTTCATGTGTAAAATCCATCAAGAACTTTGGGGTAGTCTTTGATTTCAAACATTTTCAGACCATATTTTGCAATTGTCTGCATCGTGCTACAAATTATTAGGGTTTGTTATAAGATCAAACAAACAGCTTACTAAACCCGAAGCTGATTTCTATGTTCGACTGCATCATAAGGTCCAAACTTGAGTATGCTTCTGCTGTATGGGCCCCTTACAAGTATGTAGAAATATTGGAACAAATCCTAAATATTTTACATGAGAATGCACGGCAAGCACTCGCAGTTTATGTATCATGAAGATTTGCTCTTTGAAACGCGTTACCAAAGTCTCCAGTCTAGGAGTGGGGCCTTGCAGTAACAGCATACAAAATCATGCATAATTTGATAGAAAGTCCATACCTCTACGAGTTCTATAAGTACCAAACAACTACTGAAAGAGACGGCACCACGATCTGCTATGCATACCACATAGCAGAGCAGACATGATGGCTCAGCAAAGCATGCCACGAGATATGGTGCTGATAAATAACATCTCTCTTGATATCTTCAATATAAAACTTGAAGGTATCAAGAGACATGTTGATTAATTTTTTATCTTAATTTTTGTCATGAAATGTATTTTTGCTTGTTGTGTTATATGTGTATAGTAAATGGACGAAGTGCATACAAAAAAAAAATGGAACTCTTCAAGACACAGGTTCATTCCTTCCCGTCCTGGGGGTCTTGAAGAAACCCATGTTATAGAAAGGAGGAAACACAGGCCGGCATTCCATAGCCGAGCTGTTGAACACAAGAACGAGTCGTTGAACCAACCATTAGCATATGACAAATTTCAACCGTACACAAATGTCGGGCGCGCCATTTGGCGTGTTTCTGCTGGATTTTATTGTAGGAACTGAGCTACGGTCAAGGTAATAAGGTTATGGGAGATAGCACAACAGGCATATGGCCTGAGTACTTGTGGGAGCTATGCAGACTGTCCAAATCATTAAAAATAATAAGATAAACACAATGGATCGCTAAGTAATGGCAATAATAATTTAGAAAATTTGAGACCGGGGCAAAGATTTATTTTGTTAACCCATTGGCCCCAAACCGCGCCAGCCTGGCAGGTGTGTCACAAGTACTTAAACCCAAACCCCGCCACCGTGGCGGTCTACCATAGAAGTAGGTCAGCCTAAAAACGAAATATAGTCGCACCGGTGACATTGGTAAATCAATTTTTAAATGCCAATCGCTCTATAGATAATGACGCTTTCATTTCATAGTATCGGCAATAATATGTTTGTAAAGTTTTTTTCTTGATTTTCATAATCAAATTTTTTTAAGCAGCAGGTGGCCTTTAATTTTTTTCAAAATGTCGCTAGGAATGAAAAAAATGCAATGTGACCCTTCACCTCCCTGACTGCTTTGAGAACTATTATACTAAATGTTTTTTTTAGATCGACGTAGGTATCTATATATTTATGTAAAAAAAAACTTATGACTATAAGAATTATCAATGTTTTTTTTATAAGTTTATAAAGAAAAAAGTAAAAAAAAAAACATTATTTAAAAATCTATTTTTATATCCACATTTACACATATGTATTATTATTTTTTAAGCTCAAAATAAATATTTTTAAGAAGCTTCATTTAATAAACAAGTAAATTTTAAGATAATAATATATTTAAACATATCCGTCGTATTTATAAATAATCCTTATTGCCCCTCTACAGCGTTGGTATAGCTACACAAGTAGTAGGGCCCTATACTGCTCACGTTAATACTCACAATAAATTTATGCTTAGAATAGCATTACCAATGATTAATGTGTTAAGATTTTTTTAGTCCGGCATCACTTTGCTCCAAACCTCAAAAACATACCAATTTTGCAGGAGGCGTCGTTTTACTTTATGTTTCTTTAGATGTCATAATATTATTTTGCCAATTATAATGCAGAACGGTGAAAACATTGTTAGGATGTTTTTATTAAATAGTTAATATATTAATCAATATTGAGGTTTCACTGTACAAACTTGGACATTATTATTTAAAGAGTTCGTTGACCAATCATTTATATATCGATGGTGATCAATACAGGCCTTCCTATTGATTCAGTTAGTTTGCAGATTCGGGACATGACATGCCGTTTGCTGCCCGAGCCTGTGTATAAAATTATAATAGCTGGCGTCTTGTAATTCCAATTATTGAAAGCTGGTTTGGTTATGGATTTGCTGATTTATCTCACAGGTATATAAACAGTTTCTTGCGGGACAAAGAACTCGCAGATTCGTTGATATTTTTGTACCCCATCTGTTTGTGGTAAATATTTATTTCTATTTAAAATCTCTCTCCGATGGTCCTGCAAATTAATATAACCACTTTTTTTTATATTTTCCTTGCGCATAGTGGAATTAACAGATTGATATTTGTCAAGCCTCACGAAAAAACGTCAACAAAATCCACTATTCCGATGCTATACTGTGGGGCCGGCCGTTATAAATCTGACAGCAACTATACTGCCGGTTAACGAAAACGCCATGATTATGAGTAACGTTTTTGACTATTCCAACCTTACGCGCCTGTATAATATTTACACCGCGATCATGAGTTATACAGATGGTTTATAAGTTATTTTAGATTTAGTACACCAATACAGATTTACAGTTTTTCGTAAAAAATTAATTCTGGGGTGGGGGTCAATTACAGAGCTTAATAACTCTCGGAGCCAATAATGGGTTAAATAAAAGAAACAATCAATATTTTGAGCCAAATTTATTGCAATTTGAATATTCTGTAAGTATATTACTTCCATCTCAGCATCCAAACAATTTTTAAATAAATTTATCAGGACATTCTGTTGTTAATATGTAATAATATAATACTAGGTTAAAGTCTGGTGACTGGATTGAAGTCGGGGTAATTCAAACTATCATTACATTTCAATGACGATCAGCACAATGTTTGACATTTAAACAGTTTCCGCTAAACGCCGATTCTCAGTGCATTTCAGCTTTGATCTGACAAGGGCAACAGTAAATTCCGCACAAGTCCGGAGCAAGTCAACTACCCGGAGCCAATAGGACTATGGCATCCCCTTATTCTTCAGTTGCATGATTTATATTCAGCGGGCAAAGTTAACATCTTATTTCATTGTTTAAAATTAAAGATTTCTCCAAAACAGTCTTTAGAGGGTTAGTGGTATAATGCCGACAATTAAATAAATAACCAAATTTACTCAATTTATTGTCTTTGCAAAACCCCACATATAATTAATAAAGGATATCGACCCTTTGGAGCACAAAGGTGTTAAGTCACTAGAGATGAATTATTCAAAGTCTATTGTTTTCTTCGATTATTGTAGAATTGGTATAAAAATATGGACTTGTGATTAGTGCACCTAAAATACCCGAGGAAAAGACATTGATTTCCATCAAAAAGTCATTTTGGTAGGCTTGGCACCTTTGTGT